>JARQOC010000001.1:528177980-528214186 GCA_033576535.1 Allobates femoralis | reverse complement strand
GGAGGACTAAGCACAGAGTGGCGGGAGGGAGGAGGGTGTAGGATGAAGCAGTGAGGTGGGGGAGGACGAAGCAGCACGGGCAGGGGGAGGACGGGGGATGGAGTGGTGGAGGTGAAGAGGACAAAGGAAGGCGGAGGAAGCGGTGGGGGAGGATGGAGCGGCACAGGCAGGGGGAGGACAGAACGACAGGGGAGGACAGAGCGGCAGGGGGAGGACAGAGCGGCAGGGGGAGAACAGAGCGGCAGGAGGAGGACAGAGGACGAAGCGGTGGGGTGGAGGAGGATGGAGCAGCCCAGGCAGGGGGAGGATGGAGTGGTGGAGAGGAGGCGGACAAAGGAAGGAGGAGGAAGCGATGGAGGATGATGGAATGGTACAGGCAGGGGGAGGACGGAGCACAGAGCGGTGGGAGGAGGATGATGGAGGACAAACCGGCGGGGTGAGGGTGGATGGAGCACTGTAAGGCAGCTTAGTGGTTAGCAGTGCGCGGTGGCTCAGTGGTTAGCACTGCGCGGTGGCTCAGTGGTTAGCACTGCGCGGTGGCTCAGTGGTTAGCACTGCGCGGTGGCTCAGTGGTTAGCACTGCGCGGTGGCTCAGTGGTTAGCACTGGGCTGTGGCTCAGTGGTTAGCACTGCGCGGTGGCTCAGTGGTTAGCAGCGAGTGCGGTGGGCAGAGTGGTCAGCGCAGCGGCGCTGTGTGGGCAGGGTGGTCAGTGCAGCGGCGCTGTGTGGGCAGGGTGGTCAGTGCAGCGGCGCTGTGTGGGCAGGGTGGTCAGCACAGCGGCGCTGTATGGGCAGGGTGGTCAGTGCAGCGGGGCTGTGTGGGCAGGGTGGTGAGCGCAGCGGCGCTGTGTGGGCAGGGTGGTCAGCGCAGCGGCGCTGTGTGGGCAGAGTGGTCAGCGCAGCGGCGCTGTGTGGGCAGAGTGGTCAGCGCAGGGCAGAGTGGTCAGCGGTGGGCAGAGTGGTCAGCGGTGGGCGCGGACGGACACACACTCCGATATACTTACCACCGTCCCTGCTTCTTCCCTGACGCCTGCGTCTTCCTGAGTCCCGACATGTCGCTGCACCCAGGACTGGATCCAATATGGCGTCCAGGAACTCTCGCGAGACTTCCCGGATGCCATCTTGGAGAAAGTATGTCGCCACCCCTGGAGCCATGGATCCAATATGGCGTCCGGGAAGTCTCGCGAGACTTCCCGGACGCCGTATTGGATCCAGTTCTCCAGGGGCGGCGACATGTCGGCGGTGGAGAAGACGGAGGAGAGGTGGTAAGTATAGGCGACTGTGTGTGCGTGTGTTGTGTGTGTGGTGTGTGTGTGGTGTGTGTATGTGTTAGGGGCTGCCATAAGCGTAGCGGGCTCTATGAGTCCCGGCTCCCGCTTACGGCCGCCATCTTGGCTCACCCTGAGCGGGTATAGCTCTGCCGGACGTTGGGACAAAGTGACGGATGTGAGGTCACAAATCCTTCCGGCTTTTATATACAAGATTGCACACCCACAGACCTCCATATAGAATAATGCACCCCCACATTTCTCCATATAGAATAATGCACCCACACAGTTCTCTATCTAGAATGCACACCCAAAGTCCTCCATTTAGTATAATGCACGCCACAGTCCTCCGTATAGTATATTGCACACTTAAAGCATGACATATAGTACAATACACCCCCACATTCCTCCATATAGTATAATGCTCCGCTCCGTACACTTCGTACACCCGCGGCTCTGCTCCATACACCTCGTACACACTCGGCTCCACTCCATACACCTCATACACACTCGGCTCCACTCCATACACCTCGTACACATTCGGCTCCGCTCCATACACCTCGTACACATTCGGCTCCGCTCCATACACCTCGTACACACACGGCTCCACTCCGTACACCTCGTATACACGTAGCTCCGCTCCATACACCTCGTACACACATGGCTCTGCTTGGTACACCTCGTACAAACTCGGCTCCACTCTGGAAACACACGGCTCTGCACACCTCGTACACGTGGCTCAGCTCCGTACACACGTTACTCTGCTCAGTACACCTCATACACACTCAGCTCCGCTCCGTACACACTCGGCTCCGCTCTGTACACCTCTTGCACACTCGGCTCCGCTCCGTACTCCTCGTGCACATTCGGCTCCGCTCCGTACACCTCGTACACACTCGGCTCCGCTCCGTACACCTCGTACACACTCGGCTCTGCTCTGTACACCTCGTACACACTCGGCTCCGCTCCGTACACCTCGTACACACTCGGCTCAGCTCCGTACACCTCGTACACACTCGGCTCAGCTCCGTACACCTTGTACACACGCGGCTCTGCTCCGTACACCACGTACACACTCGGCTCAGCTCCGTACACCTCGTACACACTCGGCTCAGCTCCGTACACCTCGTACACACTCGGCTCAGCTCCGTACACCTCGTACACACGCGGCTCTGCTCCGTACACCTCGTACACACGCGGCTCTGCTCCGTACACCACGTACACATGCGGCTCCGCTCCGTACACCACGTACACACGCGTCTCTGCTCCGTACACCTCGTACACACTCGGCTCAGCTCCGTACACCTCGTACACACTCGGCTCAGCTCCGTACACCTCGTACACACTCGGCTCAGCTCCGTACACCTCGTACACACTCGGCTCCGCTCTGTACACCTCGTACACACGTCTCCGCTCCGTACACCACGTACACACGCGGCTCTGCTCCGTACACCACGTACACACACGGCTCCGCTCTGTACACCTCATACACACTCGGCTCCGCTCCGTACACCTCATACACACTCGGCTCCGTACACCTCGTGCACACGCGACTCCGCTTCATACACCTCATACACACTCGGCTCCGCTCCGAACACCTCATACCCACTCAGCTCCATACACCTTGTACACACTCGGCTCCACTCCTTACACCTCATACACACGCAGCTCTGCTACATTCACACTATACATCCCTCTTGATCCATCACAAACTCACCTCATCCATTTCTTCACCTCTTTTCACAAACTCATTTCTTTACCTCTTCACTTCCTGCTTGGTGGAAGCTGCCCTGCATAGTCGGAGATGCTGATTATGTGATCCCTGACTCCTCCCCCTTCATTGACATCATCACAGGTCCTGTAAGCACAGGCCTGTGCAGCTCCACAGGTGGGCTCACACTGCAGGGTGGGGGGGGATAACGCGGCGGCAGCGGCCAGGACTATAGTAGAGAGAGTGGCATCAGCAGGGAGCCCGCGCTACCACCGGGCGCCCCTGCGGATGCCGTCCTCTGTCTACTAGCAGCCGCACAGATCTAGCAAAGCCCCTGGGAGCGGGAGCAGGGCAGCAAATAACAATGACAGCTGTCTCCCTGCGGCGCCCTCTGGAGCGTGGCGCCCTGTGCGGCCGCACGACTCGCACATGCCAAGGGCCGGCCCTGTATACAGCCCCAGAGGTATATACAGCAGCCCCCTCATATCAGTATACAGGCCCCCCCCCTTGGGTAAGCAATCCTGTAAAGGAAGAGATTAGTATACTTATCCCTCCGCTGTCCCGCTGCCGCTGTCCCGCCGCCGCCATCGCGCTCTTCCGTCTTCTTCTGGCTTCCTCCTCTGGCGCGCAGACAATAACGTCATTGCCTGCGCCCACCGGAGGAAGCCGGAAGAAGCTGGAAGACGCTGGATGAAGACGGAAGAGCGCGATGGCGGCGGCGGGACAGCGGCAGCGGGACAGCGGAGGGATAAGTATACTAATCTCTTCCTTTACAGGATTGCTACCCAAGGGGGGCGCCTGTATACTGATATGGGGGGGGGGGGGCACTGTATACTGTATACATTGCATACAGTATGCAGTGACTCGCGTATAAGCCGAGGGGGAGACTTTTCAGCCCAATTTTTGGGCTGAAAAACTCATATATACGCGAGTATATACGGTATTTGATTTTTCTTTTCTAGAAGATTTCACATTACGTGTCTGCTTTTAAGGCTCAGGATCTACTATTTTTTTTGTCCCAAAGATTTCTTAGGCAAATGCTAAGTGGTATGTTGACAATATGATAGTAGTCTTTTCTACTAAATATATTGCTGTAGGAATATACCATAATTTTACATAACTTTGTAATTCACTGAGTTTTTCTTTGTACGTCAGTGTATAGAGATTGCAGCAATAACCTCAGTTGTAAGGCTGGCTTCACACTGCGGGTGTGATCCGATCTGCGGCTGTCAGGGTGAAGCTGACAGCCCCGGACTGGATCAGCACACAGAACAGGAGGGCTAATATGCCCTCTGGTCCGGTGTACTGCCGCACGCAGCTGATGCTGCAGATGAATCAGGACCGCGGCTTGCAGGGAGGTAGCCGCGGTCCTGAAACAACAGCGGCATGCAGCCGCAGGTGTCCGGTTCCCGGATCCTGCCGGACCTGTGCCATCCGGCCCCATAGGTTCCCATGCCAGGGAGCGCCGGATTGCCCCGGATCCGGGAGAAGGCAATTAGGGGAGATTTTTGTGTCCGTGGGAGAAATCTGATTTATCCCGGAGAGATAGAAACCGGATGGCAGAGAGCTGCCATCCGGCTCCATCCGGCCCCAAAATCCGGTCCGGGGCTGTCAGGTTCACCCTGACAGCCACGGGTCAGATCAGACCCGCCGTGTGAAGCCGGCCTTAGGTTTATGTTAAATCTCCAATTAATACACTAAAGGTACCGTTACACACAGAGATATCTGTGCAGACATTGCTTGCAACTAACTGGTTACAGTGAAATCATGGACACATTGTTCCATTTTGTACCCAGCAACAAAATGGAACAGTGTGTCCATGATTTCACTGCAACCAGTGAGTTGCAAGCAATGTCTGCACAGATGTGTCTGTGTGTAACGGTACCTTTAGAGAAGATAAAATGTATCATTTATAATATAGGAAGATGCCCCATTAAAGTATAATGTATACGTAAGCACTCATGAATTGATGGAATATATTATGTATAAAGTCCTCAAAAAAACCCAAATAGGTGTATAAATTGTTCCCACATCTGGAGCCAAAGCTAAAGATGTGGACATTAAAGATCTCACTGTAATTTGTTGTGCATTGTATTCCATCCTGACAAGTAAAGCACCCAAGTGTTGTTCTGTTCCACTAAAATAAATACCACCAATATATATTCAGATGTGTTTTGTACCTGGTACCAGGAAACTCTTCAGGGGAGTGTACTTGCGAAAAAGGGAAGAAAAAGGTGGAGTAAATGCTGACTATAGCGTGGCCAGTGCATTCCAATCCCTGACAGTTTTCCCCATGTACACTGCCCTAAAGAGTTCCATAGCACCAAGGATAAAACACAAAACGCATAGCAACATATATTAAGAGTAATTGCTATAGTGGGACAGGACCACACTTGGCTGCTGTCATTGTCAGGATGGGAGACAATGCATGAGACATAACAGGGAAATCTTTGGCGTCCACATTTTCATCTTTGGATCCTGATTTTTTTATTGGACGATCAACATCGACACTTTAGGAACAGTTTATTCATTCTGTCCTAGCTTTTGAATTCCATTTATTGACCTGCACGGTTTATTTTAGCACTTTACATATCATACATTGTCAATTCACATGTGTTTATACATGATATCTTACTGAGGCATGATCGTTTTAAACCCTTTGCCCCGAAGCCTGTTTTCACCTTCTTGGCAAGGCCAATTTTTTGTATTCTAACCAGTGTTAGTTTATGATGTAATAACTCTGGAATGTTACAATGGACCCCAGTAACTCTGAGATGTTTTTTCATGACATATTATTCTGAGATTTTTTTTCATGACATAATGTACTTGGGGATGAGAGAGTAGTAAAATATTCGCAATCATTACACTCGTAACGAGTACTTTGTAATACTCGTTTACTTGTCTGAATAGCGAGTCCAGTGTAAGTCAATTAGTCATAGGCTCTGGCCACACACTTCTGGCCATAAATGAGCATTTCTGAGACGGGTCGTGAGGGTGGGCTTTTTTGCATTTTCAATGTAAAAAACACCATGCTGTGCCTCCCAGATAGAGCCTAACATTCAATCTGCTCTTACTGGGGTGTCGACTCCCTTTATGTACTGAAGGGAGCTGGCAATATGGCAATCAGATCGAAAATGATCGACACATCACTCATGAGCACCAGCATTACTCGCCGAGTAACGAGTATGGAGACTACTGTTTTATCCGTGTGAGTAGCGAAAAATAACAATTACACTTGCTCATCACTAATTGTACTCCATGTTAGTGGTAAAATTAGGATAACATTTTTTTATTTATTTGTAAAAATAGCAGAAATTTGGCATATTTTAAATATTGCATTTTTCAAACTTTGAAAAGTTATGCCCTATACTCTGTCACCAAAAATAGTTTAATTACTACATGTCTTCAGAATTACTTCATTACCCTCATATTCTCTTTGTCACACAACTCCAGGCAGTTATTCAACACATTTAACTCCCTCCTCCGCCCACACTGCCCCATCCTACATCTCGTATCTCTGGAAACTTTGCAACACACTTCACCAACAAGATTGTACAGATCAGACAAGTCTTTGCTACCCAACCACCACAACCCCCATGTATACCGGACCACTCCCCTCCCCCGCTATCCCGCCTCCCTCCATCACTGAAGGAGAACTTGCACACTTCCTCTCCAGATCGCCCCTCACCACTTGTGCACTGGACCCTATTCCATCCCACCTCCTCCCCTACCTCACCACCACACTTACCCCAGCCCTAACCCACCTCTTCAACCTATCACTAGCTTCTGCATAAATAACTAACATGAATGACTTCATGTTATTTGACTATTAGTCATGAGTAAGACTGCTTAGTGCAGACAACACGCGTCGACTGGGCCATGTCGACCAACTACATTTTTCTTTTGTATGCACTATATTTTCTTTTAAAAAAAAAGGAAAATCCAGTCCTGTTCAGCCGACTCCAATTTTTTTCTATTAAGGTTGCAGAGCCCCTGATGTGCCTAAACAGTAGAAACACCCCCAAATGATCCCATTTTGGAAACTAGACCCCCCATGAAATTAAGCTAGATGAGTGTTGAGGACCATATTCCCAGAGGTGCTTTACAGAATTTTATATTGTTGACCCGCGAAAATAAAAAATCTAATCTCTCAAACAAAAATGTTGATTTATCCCCAAATTTTTAATTTTCACAAGGGTAACAGGAGAAAATTCACAACAGTTTGTTGTGCAATTTATCCTGAGATACCCCATATGTGGTGAAAAAATACTGTGTGTGTGCACGGCAGGGCTCAGAGAAGGAGCACCATTGTGACTGGAATAGTTTTCAAAATGCCATGTCTCATTTGAAGTGGCCCTGTGTGGAATCTGGAAACAGAGAAGGTGCAATATGGTATACCTGTGTGCACAGCGGACAATAATTAACAAGGTTTTGCTCACCTTTTAAGGGTTGTGTGAGTCACAACCACACTGACTAAGGCCAGGTTTACACACAAATCCGTTTTTTAAACCCTTAGACAATCGGATCTGTTTTTCTAAGGGTGCCAATAGTGTCCCCTGAGGTCCTGGACGTTTTTTGCAAATTTTGGGACTTAGTAATTTCATTAAAAACGCATATGTGTTAACGCAGGTGCCTATATGTGCCATGTGTTTCCCATAGGGCCCCATGTTAAAAAAATGCATGCTTTTTTTTAAAGCACCCCAAAAACCCAGCTAGCAGCGTTTTTGGGCTGCTGCATAAAAATGTATGCGTTTTTTTAAAAAACGCACACACATGCGTTAACGCATATGGGTTTTTGGACTTTGAAAAAAAAACGTCCTAAATGTTCCTAAAATCGGACTTAAGGAAAAAACGGATTTGTATGTGTGAACCTGGCCTAGCATATGGATATTTATCCTGATGACGGTATGCCACCGTTCCCCCACGGCACAGTAGCGAGGAATAGAAAGTGAAAGATGGGGTATCTGAACCTCGCTCCCATCTTGACAAATTCAATCCAACAAAAGATTAATGATGGTGATTTTATTTTTATACACGTTTCGGGGGTATAGCCCCCTTCTTCAGGAAGAACATCTGTGATTTTTTTTTTTTGAAGAAGGGGGCTATACTCCCGAAACGTGTAGAAAAATAAAATCTCCATCATTAATCCCTTGTTGGATTGAATTTGTCAAGATGGGAGCACGGTTCAGATACCCCATCTTTCACTTTTTATTCCTCGTTTGCAGTGGCCCTGGCATGCAAAAACCCCCACATATTACCCTATTTTGGAAACTGAACCTCTCAAGGAATTTATCTAGAGGATTAATGAGCATTTGAAACATTAAGCTGATACACATAATTGTATATCAATAGACTGAGTAAAGGATAATTTTTCCACTAAAATGTTGCTTTGGCCCACCGATGGATCATAGCACAGAAGGAGTCAAAGATGACTGCCTCTGCCTCATTAAAGGGACTTTTTCATTGTGGGTTCCACCTGAATCATGCTTTTCAGAGATTTAAACCTAAACTCTGGTGTAACGGCTCAGCATAGAGCACAGGCTAAATGTGAGCTGACACACAATTCCTAAAAAACTCCCAGGAGTCAGGCCACAATCAATATTTAGTTATTCTTTATTAAAAACACCAATTAGGCTGGGGTCAGACATAGAAGTCTGTTTTTGGAAGTGATTTTCATCACCAATCCGTTTTTTATAGGGTGCTTTTTGAGCCTCCTGCACCCCTGAACGTTCTTGGACTTAGTCATTTTTTCATTAAAAACGCATGTGCCTATATGTGCCATGCGTTAACGCATGCGTTTCCCATAGGGCCCCATGTTAAAAAAAACGCATGCGTTTTTTAACTGATGCCAAAAACGTTGCTAGCAATGTTTTTGGCTCAAAAACGGACAGAGCAATGTTTTGAGGTCCAGAAAAAAACGGACAGGGTGTTTATTACATCCAATCCGTTTTTCTGTCAGTTTTTGGACTTAGAAAAAAAAAATGACAAAAATGAAGCCAACAACGGACCAGGGGCTTATGTGTGACCCTAGCCTTACAGTGATTAAAGGCAATGCCCCACCGGCACACAGAACAGGTGACCACATGATAATTATACATAAATGTACCTAGTAAACATCACTTATTGTGTAGCCTTATTGTGCCCTCCTTAGAAGAAAACTTTGTGACACGCGTCAGGGTTCGGCCACAGACAGGTAAAACCTTTGGACCCATGATTTGACACTTGTCTTGGAATTTGTGCCTATGTGAGGCTGTGGTCACACATAGAAATCCGTTTTTGGAAGTGATTTTCATCACCAATCCGTTTTTTATAGGGTGCTTTTTGAGCCTCCTGCACTCCTGAACGTTTTTGGACTTTTCATTAAAAAAACGCATGCGCGAACGCATGCGCAAACGCAAGTGCGCATATGCCATGCGTTCGCGCATGCGTTTCCCATAGGGCCCCATGTTAAAAAAAACGCATGAAAACGCATGCGTTTTTTAAATGATGCCAAAAACGTTGCTAGCAACGTTTTTGACTCAAAAACGGACAGGGCAATGTTTGGAGCTCCAGAGAAAAACGGACAGGGTGTTTATTACATCCAATCCGTTTTCTGTCAGTTTTTGGACTTAGAAAAAAAAAATGAGAAAACTGAAGCCAAAAACGGACTGAGGGCTTATGTGGAACCCCAGCCTGAGCCTGTTATGCACCCAGGTTTGGGGCATTTTTTATTGGTGGTATTATACCTCTATGTTATTAGGCTGCACAATAAGTGATGTTTACTATGTATATTTATGTATAATTATCATGTGGTCATCTGTTCTGTGTGCCGGTGTGGCATTGCCTTTAATCACTGTAATTGGTGTTTTTAATAAAGAGTAACTGAATATTGATTGTGGCCTGACTCCTGGGAGTTTTTTAGGAATTGTATATTGGTTGGAGGGCCTTCAATTCAATATAAGGGTTTTCTGAATCTAAATGTGAGCTGAGCCTTAGGCTAGGGTCACATTTGAGGGTGATGGCAGTGCTAAAATCTTTGAAAAGCAGCCACAGCGCATAATGTTAATGCTATGCGCTGCCAGTGAACCGGAGCCCCATAGCAACCCGGTGATTTGAGCAGCGGTCACACACCAAGCTGCATGACGTGCGCTTTAGCAGAGTGCACAGGAAAACGCTGCAGATGTTTTCCTGTGCACTCTGCTAAAGCACACGTCATGCAGCTTGGTGTGTGACCGCTGCTAAGACTAGGGTCACACTTGGCATGCGTTTTTTAAGGTGCTTTTTCCAGCATGCATTTTTTTATGCATTTTTGCTCTTGGGTGTGGGGCAGCCTTAAAAAACGCATGCAAAAACGCATAACACTATTTAGTGCCATTCAAAAACGCATGCGTTTCCCATAGGTCCCCATGTTAAAAAAACGCATGCGTTTTTGAAAAAGCCCCAAAAAACGCAGCATGCATTAATTTTTGGTGGTGAGCCAAAAACGCATCCAAAAAATGCATGGCACTTTAGCCATGTGTTTTTGGCATTAGGGCATGCGTTTTTTGTATGGGGGTCTATGGATGCGTTTTTCCATGCGTTTTTCAGAAAACGCAGGCGTGAAAAATGCATGGAAAATCTGCAAGTGTGACCCTAGCCTAAGATAAACACCAGGTTGCTATGAGGCTCCGGTTCACTGGCAGCGCATAGCATTAACGCTATGTGCTACAGCTGCTTTCAAAGATTTTAGTGCTGCCGTCACCCTCAAATGTGATTCTAGCCTTAGTGAAATCTTTTGGAGGAAGAATGAATAAATCATAAGTATATGATGAATATAAGTATTTATACATTGTTTTTTTCATTACTTTTGCTCTTTATGTAGTCTTTTTTTTATATTTTTACAATTTTTTAAAAACCTCTTTTTACTTTTCTACCTAGTCCCAGGATGGGACATCAACTCTCCCTGCCCTGATCACTGACCCAATGCTTTTAAATTGCACGGCATCAGATCAGTGCCTCATACACAGGCGGGAAGCGTGCCAGGACCTCAAATACCGCCACACCTGGGTGATTCAACCACCATTATTTGGCATGGGGTCACCATGGAGACCATCAGAATAATGTCATTTCATTGTTTTGATGGAAGATAATAGGAAGACTCCTCCCTCCACAAATCTGATCACTGCCGCTGTCACTATTGACAGCAGTACCAGAGGGGTTAAATGCTGTTATTGGCACTAGGACCGATTATGGGCATTACAGCAACCTCCCGCTGTTGACAATTTCACTGGTGCCGCATCTTAGCTGGTACAATCATGGCGCAGTGTATGTAGATCAGTTTGTGAGAAAGCATCTCCGATGATGCCGTACATGTACGGTGGATGTCGTAAAGGGGTTGATAAATATAAGAAAACTGTACTCTCTAAGAAAACAGAAATACTGGGCACTAGAGTGAATATTTGGAGTAAGTCCAAGTTATCTCAGTGACCGTCAGTGCAGCCTTGACACAGCGTTGCTCGCTTCTTACAACATCAAAATCCATATACTTGAGCAGAGGAAAAAAGGAAGTGGCACTCACCAAAGACAATCTTTTGCTTTTATTTATGGTCCAGTTATAATATCCATGGACAATTCAAGCTGGGGAGGGGGAGTGAAGAGGCGGCGGACGACGGCCTGCCGTTTCGCGGCTAATACCGCTTCCACAGGTCCTAATGTTAGGACCCGTGGAAGCGGTATTAGCCACGAAATGGCAGTCCGTCGTCCGCCACCTCTTCACTCCCCCTTCCCAGCTTGAATTGTCCATGGATATTATAACTGGACCATAAATAAAAGCGAATGATCGTCCTTGGTGAGTGCTGCTTCCTTTTTTCCTCTTCTCAAGTATATAAATATAAGAAATGTTGTTTTATCTTCTCTTTACAGTATTCCTAGACTGGGTATAAAGACTCTGGATGAACCATCGATATTTTTGTCATTTGGCGGTCTCATGTAATCTGTATGCAATCTGTGTGCTACCGATTTTTATACAAAAGCTGTTATTAAAAATGTACAACTACATTTAGTTTCCTACATCCAAGAATTGCAACGCGCCTATGGACTTGATTGTGCAAGACTCATCCAAAATATGTAAAAAATTAGCGCAAGTTGCGATTTTTTACTCTCAGATTCGGTCCATGAAAATAATCATTCATCTGCACTGTCTCATTGGTCTGAGTTCTGTCTGTATGTTGTCCATATTTTAACGGACAGCACTCAGTCCAAAAATACAGTTGTCTGAACCTTACCTATGAAGCTTGCAAAACGATTTGTTCAAAATATATTCAGGAATCATCGGTGGAGAAAAGTTTAAATGTACAATAGTAAATAACTGGTGTACTTTGAGGTTGTTGTAAGAGAAATACATAGATTTTCATGTTGTTCTCTTTCTAGCCGAGACACATTTTATATTCACTATCATGTAAGAACTCACATTTCTTTCTCTGATGCAGATGTCAGAGAACAGAATGCCTTCTGTTTCCAAGAGTGTAGATGAAAATGAAGATGGACATGGTCAGTTTGACAGGTGGTCAGTGTATCCAAAGTGACCTGCATGAAATATTTGCACTATGAAGACATTATTTTTTCCAAACGTTGTTCTAAATATTCAACTTTTTCTACATATATAAATCATAGACTCAGTTATACCTTTGTAACAGAGAATGGTTTAAAATAAGACATATTTTCATGAATTTCAAACAAGTACTTATACTTTCATATTTATGACCATCTTTATTTTCACGCACAGTCTATAGCAGGTAAGAATCTGTGATATCAATATTTTATGAATGTAAAAAAAAGTCTTCAGTATGGACCCCTGTCTTTAGATTGCTTTGAGTTGAATTTGGAGGTTACAAATTTATGTGTTGTTTAAAGAAAAATTGAGATGGAAGAATATATTCAATAGCAATCGAACGATACTCAAATATTACAAAAATCTGCAATTTCAGAAAAGTGACTGCCACATTTTTGAATTTGAATGTTTATGAAAATGTTAAAAAAATGATACTCACCTCACCTTACTGCTTTCCTCTCTGGCCAATCCATCCTCAATGCATCTTCTGATCGCAGCACTAAGTGCTGAAATCCTCTGACTCCTTGCACTAGGCCGGGAATGGTTCTGTTCATGTGTGTTCAAGTTTAAGGATACATCATGATATCATGTCATTGTGACTTTTTACCAGGGCCGCCATCAGGGCATTACTGCCCTTACTCCTGTATGTGATCAGAAACAAGGAGGGAGCCCAAACACTTTGACAGCCTGGAATATTCTTTTGCTCACACGACCCCACGGGCAGGGGGTGCGGCCCAGAATCAGAGCTTTGACGCAAGTACAGTTGAAGTCCTGACCACCAGCACTTTCCTGTCAAGGTGAATTTAGCAGCGTGATCAGGTCAGCTGATCACACTGCTGACATGACTCCTCTGTACCACGGAGGAGTGCACAGCATTGGTCGTAAGTACTCTAGTGGAGCTGAAGACACCTAAGATTTATTGTAATTAGGGAAAGGAGGAGTGGGGAAGGTGAGACAGTGTATGTAGACACAGTAGGAGAAGCAAATGGATGAGGGGATGGAATTTTACTAGTGAAGGGGGATTGGTGTGGACACAAAATAAGGAGTGAAAGGGATGGGTGTGGACACAGTATGAGGAGAGAGGTTGATTGGTGCAGACACAATATGAAGAGTTGGGGATGGGAGCAAGGGGTAATGAGGAGACAGTATGTGAAGAGAAAAATATGAGGTGGTACTTAACAGAGATTAGATAGTGTGGGGGTGGTATGTAGAGGTGGTTGCATAGGGAGGTCAGTGTGAGGCCACAGCAAGGATGGGGCAGTATGGTGAGGCGGGAGACTGTGATGTGAGGGCATGGTATAAAGACTTGACAGTATAGGTGGACAGTATATGTGGACAGTAGAGGACTGTGTGAAGAGAGAGCAATGTGAATGACATGTGCCATTAGAGGGACAGTGTGTGTCATATTTTTTAAAGGAAACACAGTGAAGAGTAATTATTTATTCAGGCGCACAGTACAGGCCAGATATTTTTATTCAAGAGCTTTTTAATAATTCTGCTATTTTTAAGGTCACCTTGTTAGGATGTGCTGCAGAATAGCAGAGAAGATGGAAGTCTGCACAGATGAGCTGTGGCCATGAAAAGTCATCATGGTGTCTGTACAAGATGAAGAAAAGAAAGAAAATGACTCTGATCGGAAACAATATTATCTATAAGGTATCTGAATACAGATGATTATTTGTGATATTAATTCTCATCAGTACTGTGTGACTCCTGTTTGGTTTAATGATGACTGGTAACAAAAACTCCCAGTACTTGTTACCTCTGTTAAAGACATACAGGGAGTTGTAGGTTCTTGTGATACAAATATTTAAATATATATATATCTATTATATAATTGCCGTAGCGACTTCCGTCGCACAAGGCGCTACTTCCGTGGCTTTGTTCTACTCACTCGCAATGCCTGCAAAGCGGCCATTGCAAATCCTTGCAGAATAGGCGCGACTCACTCGCAACGCTACAAGCATCCTTATTACATTATCCAGATATCGGGGTTACAGGCAGTGCAGGGGGGGGACTAGGGGCGCTTTAGGTGTAAAGGCTTACCCTGCCTCCCCCCCGTACCCCCACTATCTGTATAATGTAATAAGGATCTTTGCTCTCTTAAGTCCTTTCTCTCTCAGCCGCTCTATAATCTGCTACATCAGCCCCAATCTACAACTGCATCAGCCGATACCTGGAGCCCAACCCCATAATACTGAGAATTCCTATAGAATCACTTACATAATACTGATAATTCATATATAATCACATATTTAATACTGATAATTCCTATCACATATATAATACTGATAATTCCTATATAATCACATATATAATACTGATAATTCCTATAGAATCACATATATAATACTGATAATTCCTATAGAATCACATATATAATACTGATATTTCCTATAGAATCACATATATATAACACTGATGATTCATATATAATCACATATATAATACTGATAATTCATATATAATCACATATATAATACTGATAATTCATATATAATCACATAAATAATACTGATAATTCCTATATAATCACTTATATAATACTGATAATTCATATATAATCACATATATAATACTGATAATTCCTATCACATATATAATACTGATAATTCTTATAGAATCACATATATAATACTGATAATTCCTATAGAATCACATATATAATACTGATAATTCCTATAGAATCACATATAATAATACTGATATTTCCTATAGAATTACATATATATAACACTGATAATTCATATATAATCACATATATAATACTGATAATTCATATATAATCACATATATAATACTGATAATTCCTATAGAATCACATATATTATACTAATAATTCCTATAAAATCACATATATAATACTGATATTTCCTATAGAATCACATATATATAACACTGATAATTCATATATAATCACATATATAATACTGATAATTCCTATAGAATCACATATATATAACACTGATAATTCATATATAATCACATAAATAATACTGATAATCTATTATATAATCACGAATCGGAAAAGCGCCCCTTCACGCGCACTTTCCGATGTCGTCATGTGGATACGAATTTAACATTGGGCGCGAAGCGCCCAATGCTGCGCGAGCAATGGCCGCGAGGCCATTGCGAGTCGCTGGCCCAGGGCGAGCAATGGCCGCGAAGCGGCCATTGCGAGCCGCTGGCCCAAAATCGATCCACAGGCCCGGCTACAACCTTTGCGATTTACCGCTCAGGTAGCGCGAGCAATGGCCGCGAGGCCATTGCGAGTCGCTGCCTGAGCCGCAATTCGCTACCCGGGGACCATGGAGCGGAGGCGGCACTGCCGCCTCCGCTCCCCGCTACCCACAATTCGCCACCCCCCCCCCATGTCCGCACAGTCCGCCCCCTATGTCCGCACAGTCCGCCCCCTATGTCCGCACAGTCCGCCCCCTATGTCCGCACAGCCCGCCCCCTATGTCCGCACAGCCCGCCCCCTATGTCCGCACAGCCCGCCCCCTATGTCCGCACAGCCCGCCCCCTATGTCCGCACAGCCCGCCCCCTATGTCCGCACAGCCCGCCCCCTATGTCCGCACAGCCCGCCCCCTATGTCCGCACAGCCCGCCCCCTATGTCCGCACAGCCCGCCCCCTATGTCCGCACAGCCCGCCCCCTATGTCCGCACAGCCCCCCCCCTATGTCCGCACAGCCCCCCACTATGTCCGTACAGCCGCCCCCTATGTCCGCACAGCCCGCCCCCTATGTCCGCACAGCCCGCCCCCTATGTCCGCACAGCCCGCCCCCTGTCCGCACAGCCCCCCCCCTGTCCGCACAGCCCCCCCATGTCCGCACAGCCCCCCCATGTCCGCACAGCCCGCCCCCATGTCCGCACAGCCCGCCCCCATGTCCGCACAGCCCCCCCATGTCCGCACAGCCCCCCCATGTCCGCACAGCCCCCCCATGTCCGCACAGCCCCCCCATGTCCGCACACCCACCCCCTAAGCCCCGCCGATACCCCCTAAGCCCCGCCGTCTACCCCCTGCTCCTATCGCTAAAGCCCTACACCCTAAGCCCCCGCAGTCCCCTAACCTAACGCCGCTGTCACCTAAGGCCCTATACCCGAAGCCCCCGCCGTCGCCTAACCTAACGTCCCCGTCTTTCACTTACATGCCTTCAAGTCATCTGATCGTCCGTCCGGCCAGGCGTCCTCTTCCTCCGGCCCCGGGGGTCTTCTCTCTTCCTTCCGCCATCTCCGCCTCTTCGTCCGGCCCCGGGGATCTTCTGTCTTCTTTTCGATAACTTCCTCCTCCGACGTCCTCTTCCTTCTCATTAACATAGAATGGACGAAAAATCCGCCATTCTACCTTAATGAGATCTGAGGCCCTCTTCTGATTGGTCGCTGTAAACTGCCCTCAGCCAATCAGAAGAGCCCCTCAAAACTGAGACGCAGTTCTCATTCAGGTCCGCCTTTTTTTCCCCATTGACATACATTACCGGTGTGTCGCCGATTTTATGGCCGCCCACCTGGTTCTATTTGTCGGCCCTAAAATCGCGACACACCGCTAATGCATCTCTATGGGCAGTCAGCCCGATTTCGGATTCAACGCCGACCAATCAGAATTCGAGCTGTGACTGCCCATAGAGATGCATTAGCGGTGTGTCCGCGATTTTACGCCCGACAAATAGAACCAGGTCGACGGCCATAAAATCGCCGACACACCGCTAATGTATGTCAATGGGAAAAAAAAGGCGGACCGGAATGAGAACTGTCTCTCACTGTCGCAAGTAAAAAAATAAATAAATTAAATAATAAAAAAAATGATTTAAAAATAATTAAAAAATAATAAAAAAAATAAATAAAAAATAATAAATAATTAAATAAAAATAATAATTAAAAAAAAAAAAAAAAAGCGGACCGGAATGAGAACTGTGTCTCAGTCTGACTTAAAAAAAATAAATAAATTAAATAATAAAAATAATGATTTAAAAATAATTAAAAAATAATAAAAAAAATAAATAAAAAATAATAAATAATTAAATAAAAATAATAATTAAAAAAAAAAAAAATGCGGACCTGAATGAGAACTGTCTCTCACTCTCACTTAAAAAAATAAATAAATTAAATAATAAAAAAAATGATTTAAAAATAATTAAAAAATAATAAAAAAAAATAATAAAAAATAATAAATAATTAAATAAAAATAATAATTTAAAAAAAAAAAAAAGCGGACCGGAATGAGAACTGTGTCTCAGTCTGACTTAAAAAAAATAAATAAATTAAATAATAAAAATAATGATTTAAAAATAATTAAAAAATAATAAAATAAATTAATAAAAAATAATAAATAATTAAATAAAAATAATAATTAAAAAAAAAAAAAAAAATGCGGACCTGAATGAGAACTGTCTCTCACTCTCACTTAAAAAAATAAATAAATTAAATAATAAAAAAAATAATTTAAAAATAATTAAAAAATAATAAAAAAAATAAATAAAAAATAATAAATAATTAAATAAAAATAATAATTAAAAAAAAAAAAAAATTCGGACCTGAATGAGAACTGTCTCTCACTCTCACTTAAAAAAATAAATTTATTAAATAATATTAAAAATAATTTAAAAATAATAAAAAAATAATAAAAAAATAAATTAAAAATATTCAATAATTAAAAAAAAATAATAATAAAAAAATTAAATATATGCTAATTATATCAGCCCTTTCAGCGGACCTGAAAGAGAACTGGGTCTCAGCCTAAATAATAAATTTAATAATAAAAAAATAATTTAAATATAATAAAAAAATAAATAAAAAATAATAAATAATTTAATAAAAAATAATAATTAAAAAATAAAATGCTAATAATAATGATATAACTGCTAATAATAATTCTATTAATGCTAATAATTATGCTATTAATGCTAATAATAATGTTATTAATGCTATTATTAATGCTAATAATGCTATTATTAATGCTATTAATGCTAATTATAATGCTATTAATGCTATTAATAATGTTAATAATGCTATTATTAATGCTAATAATGCTATTATTAATGCTAATAAGGCTATTATTAATGCTATTAATGCTAATAATAATGCTATTAATGCTATTAATAATGCTATTAATGCTATTAATTATGCTATTAATGCTAATATTTCTCCTATTAATGCTATTAATACTATTAATAATGCTATTAATGCTAATATTTATCCTATTAATGCTATTAATGCTAATAATAATGTTATTAATGCTATTAATAATGCTATTAATGCTATTAATTATGCTATTAATGCTATTAATGCTAATATTTATCCTATTCATGGTATTATTAATGCTATTAATGCTAATAATAATGCTATTAATTCTATTAATGCTAATAATAATGTTATTAATGCTATTAATAATGTTATTAATGCTATTATTAATGCTAATAATGCTAATAATAATGTTATTAATGCTATTAATAATGTTATTAATGCTATTATTAATGCTAATAATGCTATTATTAATGCTATTAATGCTAATAATAATGCTATTAATGCTATTAATAATGCTATTAATGGTATTAATTCTGCTATTAATGCTAATATTTATCCTATTAATGCTATTAATGCTAATATTTATCCTATTAATGCTATTAATAATGCTATTAATGCTAATAATAATGCTATTAATGCTATTAATGCTAATAATAATGCTATTAATGCTATTAATAATGTTATTAATGTTATTATTAATGCTAATAATGCTATTATAATGCTATTAATGCTAATAATAATGTTATTAATGCTATTAATAAATGCTATTAATGCTATTAATTCTGCTATTAATGCTAATATTTATCCTATTAATGCTATTAATGCTAATATTTATCCTATTAATGCTATTAATAATGCTATTAATGCTAATAATAATGCTAATGCTATTAATGCTATAATGCAATAATGCTATTAATGCTATTAATAATGTTATTAATGTTATTATTAATGCTAATAATGCTATTATTAATGCTATTAATGCTAATAATAATGTTATTAATGCTATTAATAATGCTATTAATGCTATTAATTATGCTATTAATGCTAAATTTATCCTATTACTGCTATTAATGCTAATAATAATGATATTAATGCTATTAATAATACTATTAATGCTATTAATTATGCTATTAATGCTATTATGCTAATCATTTATTCTATTCATGGTATTATTAATGCTATTAATGCTAATAATAATGCTATTAATGCTATTAATGCTAATAATAATGCTATTAATGCTATTAATAATGTTATTAATGCTATTATTAATGCTAATAATGCTATTATTAATGCTATTAATGCTAAAATAATGTTATTAATGCTATTAATAATGCTATTAATGCTATTAATTATGCTATTAATGCTAATATTATATCCATTAATGCTATTAATGCTAATAATAATGCTATTAATGCTATTAATAATGCTATTAATTCTATTAATTATGCTATTAATGCTATTAATGCTAATATTTATCCTATTAATGCCATTATTAATGCTATTAATGCTAATAATAATGCTATTTATGCTAATAATAATGCTATTAATGCTATTAATAATGTTATTAATGCTATTATTAATGCTAATAATGCCATTATTAATGCTAATAATGCTAATAATAATGCTATTAATGCTATTAATAATGCTATTAATGCTATTAATTATGCTATTAATGCTATTAATGCTAATATGTATCCTATTAATGCTATTATTAATGCATATTAATGCGAATAATAATGCTATTAATGCTAATAATAATGTTATTAATGCTATTATTAATGCTAATAATGCTATTATTAATGCTATTAATGCTAATAATAATGCTATTAATGCTATTCATAATGTTATTAATGCTATTATTAATGCTAATAATGCTATTATTAATGCTATTAATGCTAATAATAATGCTATTAATGCTATTAATAATGCTATTAATGCTATTAATTATGCTATTAATGCTATTAATGCTAATGTTTATCCTATTCATGGTATTATTAATGCTATTAATGCTAATAATAATGCTATTAATGCTATTAATGCTAATAATAATGCTATTAATGCTAATAATAATTTTATTAATGCTATTATTAATGCTAATAATGCTATTATTAATGCTAATAATGCTAATAATAATGCGATTAATGCTATTTATAATGCTATTAATGCTATTAATTATGCTATTAATGCTATTAATGCTAATATTTATCCTATTAATGCTATTAATGATAATAATAATGCTATTAATGGTATTAATAATGCTATTAATGCTATTAATTATGCTATTATTGCTATTAATGCTAATATTTAATCCTATTCATGGTATTATTAATGCTATTAATGCTAATAATAATGCTATTAATGCTATTAATGCTATTAATAATGTTATTAATGCTATTATTAATGCTAATAATGCTATTATTAATGCTATTAATAAATAATAATGTTATTAATGCTATTAATAATGCTATTAATGCTAATAATAATGTTATTAATGCTATGAATTATGCTATTAATGCTAATATTTATCCTATTAATGCTATTAATGCTAATAATAATGCTGTTAATAATGCTATTAATGCTATTAATTTTCCTATTAATGCTATTAATGCTAATATTTATCCTATTAATGGCATTATTAATGCTATTAATGCTAATAATAATGCTATTAATGCTAAAAATAATGCTATTAATGCTATTAATAATGTTATTAATGCTATTATTAATGCTAATAATGCCATTATTAATGCTAATAATAATGCTATTAATGCTATTAATAATGCTATTAATGCTATTATTTATGCTATTAATGCTATTAATGATAATATGTATCCTATTATATGCTATTAATAATGCTATTAATGCTAATAATAATGATATTAATGCTATTAATAATGTTATTAATGCTATTATTAATGCTAATAATGCTATTATTAATGTATAATGCTAATAATAATGCTATTAATGCTATTCATAATGTTATTAATGCTATTATTAATGCTAATAATGCTATTATTAATGCTATTGATGCTAATAATAATGACTATTAATGCTATTAATAATTTTATTAATGCTATTATTAATGCTAATAATGCTATTAATGCTAATAATATCGCTATTAATGCTATTAATACTGTTATTAATGCTCATAATACTGCTAAATAATGCTATTAATACTGCTATTACTGCTAATAATAATGCTATGGCTTATATTATTGCTATTGATGATGCGATTATTATTTAAAAATCTTTAAAAAACAATAAACATATTTTAGATACCCGATGCATTTGCATCAGGCTAACAGCTATAACTACTATAATCAAATTAATGCACGTTCTAGAATCCCGATGCATTTGCATCGGGCTCACAGCTAGTTTCATATATAATCACATATATAATACTGATAATTCATATATAATCACATATATAATACTATAATATCCTATATAATCACATATATAATACTGATAATTCCTATAGAATCACATATATAATACTGATAATTCCTATAGAATCACATATATAATACTGATAATTCCTATAGAATCACTATATATATAACACTGATAATTCATATATAATCACATAAATAATACTGATAATTCATCTATAATCACATAAAATAATACTGATAATTCATAATATAATCACATATATAATACTGATAATTCCTATATATATCACATATATAAATACTGATAATTCCTATAGAATCACATATATAATACTGATAATTCCTATAGAATCACATATATAAATACTGATAATTCCTATAGAATCACATATATATAACACTGATAATTCATATATAATCACATAAATAATACTGATAATTCATCTATAATCACATAAATAATACTGATAATTCATATATAATCACATATATAATACTGATAATTCCTATATAATCACATATATAATACTGATAATTCCTATAGAATCACATATATAATACTGATAATTCCTATAGAATCACATATATAATACTGATAATTCCTATAGAATCACATATATAATACTGATAATTCATACATAATCACATATATACTACTGATAATTTCTATATAATCACATATATATATAATACTGATAATTCATATATAATCACATGTATAATACTGATAATTCATATATAATCACATATATATATAATACTGATAATTCATATATAATCACATGTATAATACTGATAATTCATATATAATCACATATATAACGCTGATAGTTCATACATAATCACATATATAATACTAATAATTCCTATATAATCACATTATATATATATAATACTGATAATTCCTATATAATCACATATATAATACTGATAATTCCTATATAATCACATATATAATACTGATAATTCATATATAATCACATATATATATAATACTGATAATCTATTATATAATTGCCGTAGCACACGGCGCTACTTCCGTGGCTTTGTTCGTGGCCGTGCAGCGCCCACGCGACTCACTCGTTGCAGCAGCCCGAGCAATGCCCTATACACAGATTCTAGAATCCCGATGCAATCGCATCGGGCTCACAGCTAGTATATGTCACATCGCCATTGGACTCGGTGGCTGGTGTTCCTGCCTCGGCCGCTGGGAGGAGCCGGATTCCTTCGGCTGGTGGCGCCGGTGATAGGAGGGCCTGGTCCTCATATGGAACTGTTCCCGCGACGTCTGCCTCTGTCGCTGAGCGCCGCTGTGTTTCCCCTCTGGGTGGTGTTGGTCGCAGAGGAGCGGGCCCTGCAGAGGTGTCTGTTAGGCGCAGCCTGCGTTCTTCTGTCAGAGGTGGTGTGGGTGGAGCCAGTCGTGCATCTCCATCTGGCCTGGATCTAGGGGCGGTCCGGATGAGATCATCAGGCTGTGAGCTCCAGCCTATGGGAGGTAACAGCGCCCTTCAAATACATTGGAGCCTGTCTTGCAGGCCGCCAGATATAGTTTTGGTTCCCCAGTGATATAGTGTGTGTGTTTAGTTTCGTGTCTGACCTTGGATGGATTTCTGACTCTGCCTCTGCCTATTGATTTTGTACCTCAGCTGCCCTCTTGGTTTTTGCCCTTGACCTTTGCCTGGATTTTTGACTCTGCTACTGCCTGACGATTTTGTACCTTCGCTGCCCTCTCGGTTTTGACTCGGACTTCTGACTTCGTTTTTCGGGTCTTGATTTTCCCCTGGCGACCTCCCCGACTCTGTTGCTCATATAGGCAGCTACTCCCTGGGCTCCGCTGTAATTCCAGATCCCTGTATAGGGGTTAAGGGTCTCGGGGTTTCTCGAGGTGCTGCCTACCAGCAGCTCGGCCTCACAGCGGATGGTCGTCACAGTATATATATATATATATATATATATATATGGGGCTGACCTCACATTACAATTTATGTGCAATATGATGATGGTTCTTGTGATGTTTTCCTGTATTAATAAAGGTTTTGATACTGTCTTTCTGTACTGATAGTGGTTATATGGATGCATTTGTGTACTGCTGGCAGTTCTGATGATGAATTGTTGGGTGGTTCTGATGATGAATTTCTATACTGATGAGTGATTGATATTTTGTGTCTGTACTGATGGTGGTTCTGATCAGGGGCGGGCTGGCCCAGGTGGCAGGGGGGCAAGTGCCCCCTGGGCTGGTGGTATAGTCCACTTCTAGGGCCGCCCCCTACAGAAACGGGCCGGCCGCGGGCGTCGCTTTGCGGCCGGCACATGACGCAAGACGGCCCGGCCGCGGGAGTCTCTGATCAGGTAAGGGCCGATAGCCCCCCCCCCCCCCCCGCTTCTCAGGTCAGACCTGACAGCACCCCCCCCCCTCTTCTCAGGTCAGACCTGACAGCACCCCCCCCCCCGCTTCTCAGGTCAGACCTGACAGCCCCCCCCCCCCCCCCGCTTGTCAGGTCAGGCCTGACAGCACCCCCCCCCCGCTTCTCAGGTCAGACCTGACAGCACCCCCCCCCCCCCCCCGCTTGGAGGCTCCAGCCAGCCCCTGGTTCTGATTATGTATTTCTGTATGGATAAGGGTTCTATTGCTGTGTTTCTATAGTAGTATGGGTTCTAGTTATATATTTCTGTACTTTAGTTGGTTCCTGTGAGGTATCGCTGTACTGATAAGGGTCTAGATGCTGTGTTTCTGTACAGATAAGGATTTAAATGATGCATTTCTTTACCTTGGGTGGTTCCTGTGATATATTCCTGTACTGTTATTGGTTCTGATCCTGTAGACATGTAGCAATACATAACTTGTAAGATTACATTAGATGTGGCTACGTTAATAAGGTGTTGTGCTATCTGACAAGTTGAGGGTTGCCATGTTTTTGTGTTAAGGGCATTAATTTGGTCAACATTTGTAAAGAGTCAGCAGTTATTCGAAGTGACTGCAGACTTCTAAATACTGACAGTGAACACAATCCACACTGTCAGGATCCTCTGGTGCCGTCAGTGAGAGTGGGAGGCCATGAAACTTTATGTATGTGATTTACATACATGTAGCGTCGTGCTTACTAGACATACAAGGCCCTGCAACCAGCATCTCTAATGCGATGCTTTGTTTTAGTGAGGAGCAGAGACTATGGAAGTCACTGCAACCTCTCGCCCTACTCTAATGACGTTCTGTGTAAGTATGTCAGCATTGCACTGGGACACACGTGTGAAACATCATCAGAGCAGGAAATATAAAAAAAAACCCAGAAACTTAAGGTGGGTTTACACGCTTCAATCTCGTTCCGATATCGCAATTCAATGGCGCGGGAGCGCGCAATTTGTGCACGTTTCTCCCGCATCGCATTGGATGTTTACACGCTGCGATATCGGAATACAACGTCCGTGCGATGTCTACGCCCCCCAACCCAGGATCGCACACTTAACATGGGAGTCAATGGGTGACGTTTCAAATCGCATCGTAGTTGTGCGTTTACACAGCACGATCCGACTTCAATCTTCCTTCAATATCGGGGCACGCTCATTCAATCCCCGATATCGCATTGACATCGTTCCTGCATCGTATTGGACGTTCACACCATACAACGCAGGCACAATGTCGGGTCCAACGATTGAACCACGCGACTTTTGATTGAAATCGTACTACAATATCGCGACGTGTAAACCCGCCATTAGATATTGTAGAGGTAGAATGGTAGGGAATTTTTAAAGCAAGTATATTAGAAAATAGCTTAGATTATAGGAATAAAAATTATAGGAAGTTAGGAGAAAAATGCTTGACCTCAGACTAACCCTTTAAACTGAGTGACTTATTACTAGGACATTAACACTGCTGTGACTAGCTAGCTCATATAATATTGTCTGACTGCCCCTTCTTGTGGTTAGCAGATCCCTGTCTATAGCATTATACATTGAGATCCTGGTTTGGACTGTTGCAGCTCCTTGAGCTCTGCTGCATTGCTAAATCTAAATTCTTTGATTTTATCAGAACAGCTACATCCAGTAATCTAACTGATACATCATTGCATTCAAGGTCCCTTTTTGTCTACATCATGATGCTCTCAGAGATGAGGTAGCAAAAACCTGCTGACAGATTTCCTTTAAAGATTCAAGTTCGTCTTCGTATTTATTTGCTCCTTTTCTTCAGAAAAGCACCTACTTCACTCTTCTTCTGCTAATTTATTTTGAGTCTTTCATTTTTATCTGCATGAAAATGGGTTAGAATATGAATACGTAGCATATGTCAAAGAACATTTACCTGTTCAGAAACTCCTGTAACCTGCAGGCAATTAAACCACTGTCACCAGAATTCAAATGACCAATTATAATGTTAACAAAATGCCCTCAAAATCACCTACAAGTTAGGACGACAAGACTGCACAGAATATTGAAACTGAACCTGTATCATTTTTGAAAGACTGATTTAGTTACTAAGGAAGGCAAAGCAAGTACTGTAAAACTAAAGAGTCAGTTTTTATGAGATGCTTTCATTGTCATTAAAGAAAATCCCACCTTAGCCCTTCGTCTAACAAGCCAATCTTGCAGCAGTCATTATGGGACGTGATCCCTGCTTGTCGTCAAGAGAAAAACAGCTTGCTAGGTCAATGAGGATCACACCAAGTTCATATGAAGGATGTAAGGCAGACACTTTAGTCGCCATAAGCCACACACTAAAAGGAACAACTAACAGGTCTTTTCTAATGTGAGATTGATACGATAATGTTTATAAAAAAAAAGATTTTAAAAACTGCATTAATGTTTACCAGATAAAGAGATAAAAGTAGTTAAAGTGATATAACAAATAATACAAACATATGTGAGGGAACTCAATACAGTTAATGTCATTGATTTATACAGATTGAAAAAATAGGAGCAGTTGCACTTGAAGTATTAGGTAGGGTGCACACGGTCCGGAGGAGCTGAGGGAAGCTGCCGGTGGCCGCAGGGAGACGGCAGCCACCCTGTACTCACCATGTGCGGCGGGTGCAGGGCGGCTTCTCCCTGCAGTCACCCGATGGGAGCCGCTTCCGACTCCGCAGCATAAAATAAACATGCTGCGGAGGAGCGGACTCCCGGCAACCCGCACAACAGCTCCAAAGATGCTGCGGGTGGGTTACGCATAGTGAGGATGGGATTTCTTGAAATCCCATCCAGTATGCTTGTACTGTACTATGCAGTGTTTTGGACGCAGCGCAAAGACGCTGCGTCCAAAACGCTGCGTACACTGATCGTGTGCACGCACCCTAAGGGTAAGGGCAGACGATCCGTAGGCACTGCATCCTGGAAACAGTTCCTCCAGACTTGAGGGAAGCAGCGAGTGAACGCAGGGTGGTGCAAACCCTTAGGCTACGTTCACACTTTGCGTGGGTGCTTTTTGCAGCATTTTGCACCCAAGCAAAAAAGCGCTGTAAAACAACGCGGTGCATTCACCAAAAGCGCAGGGGAGAGGTGATCCTCCCCTGTAGTGACATCTGTGACAGACTCCTCCCCTGTGTGACATCCGTGACAGCCCCTTTTGGGTTTCATTGTGTATTAATATACACTGCAAAATGCAAATTAAAGTAATCCAAATGTGTTAAAAATAATAAAAATTGAATACTTACCTCTCTCCGCCGGGTGTTCCAGTAATCATGAGCTGACAAAACCAGAGGTACTGACCTTCAAGGACCTATCAAGATCGGTGATTGGCCGTTCACGGTCATGTGATATGCCCGTCATATGCACATCACATATCACATGACCGCGAGCGGCCAATCACCGATCTTGCAAGTTCTTGGAAGGTCAGTACCTCTGGTTGTATCGGCTCCCGGTAACTGGAACTGCTGGCGGAGGGTAAGTATTACATTTTTATTATTTTTAACACATTTGGATTACTTTAATATGGGTTTCGCAGAGTAAATTAATACACTGCGAAACCCAAAAGGGGCTGTCACAGATGTCACACAGGGGAGAATTCTTCCTCCCCTGTGTGACATCACATCCTGCAGCGCAGGCATATCCCCGCTGGAATTGCGCATTGTCTGAACGGCGATGCATAATTCCAGCTGGGATAATGGGTCCTATGGGAGAAAGCGCGGTTGCAAGTGCGTAAAGAATTGACATGTTGATTCTTTTTACTCCCGCACTTTCTCCCATAAAAACGCTGCATATATTTACGCAGCATCTGAACAGCAAAAGTGAATTTACATTCACTTTGCTGGCAGACGCACTTGCGCTTTTTTGAAAAGCAAGCGCAAAAAAGCGCAAAGTGTGAACGTAGCCTTAAGCTTTTGTCAAGAAACAAAGCACATGATTGTGACAATAATTATAGAGTCTTCTAACGCAACAGTTGATATTATCACATGCCTATGTCAACATACATGGACAACCGGTAAATGTCCCAAGGACTGGACAAGATCAGTGCTTATTCCTATCATACAGTCTGACTATTGTGCTTATGCCTCATACCAGCAAAATACTACTAAAGATCCTACAAAGAGCTGATAGAAAAAGAGATGTAATTGCTTATGATAATAATATTTATTCATTTATATAGCGCTATTAATTCCATAGCAATTTACATACATTTCCAACACTGACCCCATTGGGACTCACAATCTAAACATCCTATCAATATATCTTTCAATATTAGATGAATCTTAGAAAAGGCCAGAATATAACAAGAAGCTTTATTTTTTGCTTTATTGACAACAGCAAAGCCTTTGACTGTGTTGATCATCAGATATTTGGAATACCGTAAAGGATATGGATGTTCCAAACAATCTGATAAGCCTAATTAGAAACTTTAACATTGACCAAGAAGCAACAGTCCGAAATAGAACACATGACATTGCATGGTTAAAAATAGAGTGCGGTGTCATGCAAGACTGCATCCGGTCATCATTTCTCTTCAATTGATATGCAGAAGCTTTTTTCAGGAATGCTAGACTTGCCAAACAAGAAAAATGGATCAAAATTGTTCGACGAATCATCAACAATCTTAAATATGAAGACTATACAGCATTAAAAGCCACAAATGTAGAAGGAATGAAGCACTTATTATGGAGTGTCAAGATGGAAAGCTTGGACATGGGACTCCTGCTTACTGCAAATAGAGATGAGCAAACTTTCCCCAAATATGTTCGCAAATTTAAAATTTGGCACGAACATTAACAATTTGATTCACGATTGGAGAACCAAGCTGTTTCCTAAAAAATTGGTGAGTAGGATTTTGTTTGGGCAAAAAGTTCGAACTTTAAAATGACTCTAAAACTTTCCCTGATTGTTTGGGGCCAAAATGCTTGCCGGAAGACCCACTGACTGGGGGAACATGTAACCATATGGTTAGGAGTGTTCCCAGCTATTAGGTCTACCATTTTCAATGAAGCTGTAGATTTTTTTTTACTTTAAAATAATTTTTTTAAGCTTAAGCTTCAGATGGTTAGCCATCTCTTCTACACTTATGTGATAACAATTCATATAAAAATAGCATAAGGGCATTGTTCACACACATGCTTTTTTTTTGGGCATCTCTGCGTTTTTTGGGCTGTTAAAAAAAACGCAGGTGCGTTAGAGTGTACATGAGCTTTTCAGCTCCACTTGCGTTTTTTTCCCCAAGCCCAAAATACGCTGCATGCAACGTTTTTGGGTGTTGGAAAAAAACGCATGCGTTTTTTTAACGAGGCCCTATGGGAAACGCTTGCGTTTTATTATGGCACACTCACACACCATGCGTTAACGCTAGCGTTTTTGAAAACGAGGTAGCAAAAATGAAAAAAAAAGAATAAATTCTAATAGCCCCCCCCCTTGGTCAACAAGAAAATAAAAATAAAAATTCCAGCAGCACCCCCCCCCACCCCCTTGGTCAACGTAAAAATACCAAAAAAAAATTTCAACAGCACCCCCCCCTTGGTCAAGAAGAAAAATAATTCAACAGCACCCATCCCCCCGGTCGACTAGAGAGGAAAAAAAAAACAAACACTGGTCAACTTACACAATTTTTTTCCCATGCGTTTTTGGTTATTTGGTGAAAAAGTGACTAAGTCCAAAAACGTTTTTGGAGCTTTCAGACACACAAGACACATTTTTAGCACTCTTAAAAAACGCATGGGCTTTTACGAGTGCTAAAAAAAACGCAAATTGTGTGTGAACATGGCCATGGCCATTATATGCTTCACATATGTTCTTAAAGGTCTGTTCACACTGATGAAACACAATACTATGTATATTGCTTCTTGAAAATGAAAAATCACTTTATTTAACCCTGCTGTTCTGTTCCATTTACTATACACTTGTATTGTTCTTGGGTCACTATGACCTGGTTTATTAAATCTTGATTTCAGATACTCTAACTCAATTATTTTTATACCTTTTGCTTACTAGACTGTATGGGAACATGTTTGGAAATTAAAATAAATGAAATTGAACTCTTTTTTTTTTTTTTTTTTATTCAGAAAAAACTTAACTTTAAAGCTTAAGTAATAAGCAAAACGAAAAATAGCAAACTACACATATGTGGTAAAAAAAACAAGCAAATCAAACATTTTGTGAAAAAAAATTAAAGATAATAAACACTTCAATTTGAACATATTCACATGGTAACATTACTTTATGTATTCTTGCATGAAGAACAATAAACATGGCTTTGCATAAGAATTTTTGGCATCCAGAACATATAATACTTGTTTTATTATCACAAGAATAAGGGCAATAGCTGCACCTTTTTCTTTTTATTCTTGAAGCAACGCTGGTAGAGCCCATGGGTGTAGAAGTGGTTGTGGAGGCCATGGTTTTACTTTCTTGCGCATGTTGCTGGATGCTCTGTACAAGGCCTGCTGCTCCTTCCTGTTCTGGGTGTTACGTTTCTTTCCTCAATATACAGCCTAACCAGTGCTTTTACAAGTTCTTCTATAAAGAGTCTTCATTTATGGAGTTTGTTTGTATTTCAATTCGGGTTGATTTCCCTCCACAACACAAAAGCATTGTTTGCCGACAAATCCAGAATGTTGTAAAACAGAATGATAGGCCACCGATTTGTTTTTCTTTTGCAGGTATATGTACTAATGAGCTGATCTAATGTGTCTACACCACCTTTGGTTGCATTATAGTCCAAGATCATGTTAGGTTTTTTATCTTTCCGGGTACTTACTGCATTATCATGGTAGTTCGTGCTCATTAGTATTAATTTTTTTTTTTGGAACATACACAACAATTGTTGTATTTGCAGTAAAGTAGAACATGGAACTATGTACATTTCTTTTACTCAAGATACCTTGCGGTAGTTCAGGCTTGTTTTTTCGGATTGTAGCCAACATGGTAAGTTCTGCGCAGAATATACACGTTTAGTGCACACCTAGTGATCTCTCTGGATGCGCTCTACATTTTAGTATAGACTGCGCACCAAAAATAATCAATATAAAGCCATTTTTATGGTGCGCAGATCTCAATGCATACACCCGGCAAATCGTGTGTACGACCACATTGAAAAAATCTAGGAAATAAATAAATTGATATACAATAGTAGATGCAATAAATAGATCCAACTGAGGTTATAACTCCTTTATTTCACTGAAAATATGGCCTCACAACTGTAAAAAATGATGCCGGGTCACTATGACCCGAACACGACAAGTGTACAAATCGGCGTGTAGCTAAAAGTAAACATACACAAAAAAAAAATACTCATAGATAGGTCCCCCCAAATGAGGATAAGTCAAGTAACCTCAACAATTTTAGAAACTTATAGAAAAACATCTTCAGGGCCACAAAGACTTGTCTACGGGTCACTATGACCCGAACAGAAAAGCAGGGTTCATTCCATATGTTTAGAATACTGATTTTTGGCATGTGCTCAACTATGTTATATGTACCATTAATAACTGGATCTAACTGTGAATTGCTGCCCACTAGATTTATTCGTAATTCCAGATGAATTGGTGGTGAGCTCAAATGAAGCTATTTTCTTATCTCTCCATCAAATACGTCAGGCTTCAATAATCACTTCCCCCAACAGCAAGCTCAGGTGTTACCTGTGGCATGGTGAATGAGATTTGTAATTTAGGTGCAATCCGCAGCCCTCCCCAAGGAAGGGTTAATGAGGAGCTAGGCAACAAGGTTGTGCAAACAATAATATTCTGTAAGCTATTGTGTACACTGCAAGAGGTAGGACCCTAGGTAAAGGAAAGAAGCTTCATAGTGGAGCTCGGCCCCATACTGGCAGTTCAGTACAATGTGCTACTGTGTCTCTGCAGTACAGTTTGGCTACGTGCTGGATACACCGCAAGAAATGCCAGTTAAGGAGGGAGGGGCAGAAGGGTGCTACAGAACAAGAACTGGAGCGGCCCACACAGGACATGGACACATACAGTGTGGCCAAAAGTATTGACACCCCTGCAATTCTGTCAGATAATACTCAGTTTCTTCCTGAAGATGATTGCAATCACAAATTCTTTGGTATTATTATCTTCATTTAAATTGTCTTCAATGAAAAAACACAAAAGAGAATGAAGCAAAAAGCAAAACATTCATCATTTCACACAAAACTCCAAAAATGGGCCAGACAAAAGTATTGGCACCCTCAGCCTAATACTTGGTTGCACAACCTTTAGCCAAAATAACTGCGATCAACAGCTTCCGGTAACCATCAATGAGTTTCTTACAATGCTCTGCTGGAATTTTATACCATTCTTCTTTGTCAAACTACTCCAGGTCCCTGATATTTGAAGGTTGCCTTCTCCAAACTGCCATTTTTAGATCTCTCCACAGGTGTTCTATGGGATTCAGGTCTGGACTCATTGCTAGCCACCTTAGAAGTCTCCAGTGCTTTCTCTCAAACCATTTTCTAGTGCTTTTTGAAGTGTGTTTTGGGTCATTGTCCTGCTGGAATACCCATGACCTCTGAGAGAGACCCAGCTTTCTCACACTGGGCCCTACAGTATGCTGCAAAATTTGTTGGTAGTCTTCAGACTTCATAATGCCATGCACATGGTCAAGCAGTCCAGTGCCAGAGGCAGCAAAGCAACCCCAAAACATCAAGGAACCTCCGCCATGTTTGACTGTAGGGACCGTGTTCTTTTCTTAGAATGCCTCTTTTTTTCTCCTGTAAAGTCTATGTTGATGTCTTTGCCCAAAAAACTCTACTTTTGTCTCATTTGACCAGAGAACATTCTTCCAAAACGTTTTAGGCTTTCTCAGGTAAGTTTTGGCAAACTCCAGCCTGGCTTTTTTATGTCTCGGGGTAAGAAGTGGGGTCTTCCTGGGTCTCCTATTATACAGTCCCTTTTCATTCAGACGCCGACGGATAGTACGGGTTGACACTATTGTACCCTCGGACTGCAGGGCAGCTTGAACTTGTTTGGATGTTAGTCGAGGTTCTTTATCCATCATCCGCACAATCTTGCGTTGAATTATTTTGTCAATTTTTCTTTTCCGTCCACATCTAGGGAGGTTAGTCACAGTGCCATGGGCTTTAAACCTCTTGATTACACTGCGCACGGTAGACACAGGAACATTCAGGTCTTTGGAGATGGACTTGTAGCCTTGAGATTGCTCATGCTTCCTCACAATTTGGTTTCTTAAGTCCTCAGACAGTTCTTTGGTCTTCTTTCTTTTCTCCATGCTCAATGTGGTACACACAAGGACACAGGACAGAGGTTGAGTCAACTTTAATTCATGTCAACTGGCTGCAAGTGTGATTTAGTTATTGCCAACACCTGTTAGGTGCCACAGGTAAGTTGCAGGTGCTGTTAATTACACAAATTAGAGAATCATCACATGATTTTTCTAACAGTGCCAATACTTTTGTCCACCCCCTTTTTTATGTTTGGTGTGTAATTATATCCAATTTGGCTTTAGGACAATTCTTTTTGTGTTTTTTCATTGAAGACAAATTAAATGAAAACCAAAGAATTGGTGATTGCAATCATTTTCAGGAAGAAACTGAGTATTATCTGACAGAATTGCAGGGGTGTCAATACTTTTGGCCACAACTGTATGTGACCTGGAGCTCCACTGCGCTACCTGCATTGGGCCTCATATGCAGCGAGTTCAGGATCCAGCACTGGTCTCACATGCCAGAGGAGATCCTGAGGAGGTCACAGTCAGGAGGCGAGCCATTCCCCATGTCAGCCAGGAGCAGCATATGTCACACTTAGGAGGATCTTACAGTATGCCTGGCATTATTACACCTGCAGCTGATGCAGCAGCCGGTGCAATAGCCGGTGGATCTGCAAATCCAGGAGGATAATGATGCAGAGGGCCATGTTTCCCAGCTTTGTGTAGCACCCTGGCCAGAGGCCTTCATCTGGGAGAATCCCATGTGGGGACCCCTACCCCCTCCCAGCAACTATGCTATATGGCATGAACGACTCCAGCCTGTCTCCTCTCTTGAGTAGATTTGGTTTGCGAATGCCATCACCCAAGAGAAGTTGAATGGATAAATCTCATGACTTTGATGACCAAAGTACCCAAAGTATGATGATGGCATTGATCCAGGAGAGGTTTTGCTTTATAGTCAAAAAAGGTACTGGTCATAGTTGCTACATCAACCGGTCCACCCTGCTGCGTGACCATCTTTCCAAAATTCTCTGCACACGCTATGCTGGGGAGGTAACCTTCATGAAGGTGAACAGCAGCAAGTAGTGGTTTGCAGTTTGTGTAAGTCAGGCTGCCACTGCCGACGATTTTGAAAACTAGCAGCTGGAAGCCAACCTGGACAGAATGTTTTGTTGGCTGAAAGCTAGGCCTCCCTTGGTTAGCCAGCCAGTTGAACCCAAACCAACAGGGGCCATTGATCCTGAAGGGCCTGCTGGTGTTGCCCAAATTTCTCCTGTCTCTCCTAGAGAGGTTGGTCATCCCCTGATTCCTCCATTCTCTTCTCCAGCAGTGGCCATGATGAGTTGTGCTGGGGGAGAGGTGGTGTTGGATTGTTGTTGGGTCACTGACCCATCCTTTAGTTTGAATTTTGCTTGGAGAAAGACTTTCAGTTGTTTTTGAGATCTTAAATGAGCGAGGCCTGTTTTTTGCTCATTTTTTTCCCCTTCCAAAGTTTAGAACTGGTTGCACTTCCCCTTGCTGGATTAGTGGGACTGCAGCCTTTTGTCTACACTTAAAAGCCCTGAATTGACTGTGCCCATAATGGACTTTGCACCATTGTAATGGAGTCTGCTGAACCTTGTGGGACTTTCTGTATACATATACTGTGTATAATGATATATGTGTCTTTGAGAATTGTTATAGCCTGTGCTAAGTGCATATGTTTAAATTATTACTGGTTGGGTCTGATACATGTAAGAAATTACATCATATGCCACCATGGCTTTTTTTCAAAAGTTGTTACAGTAAAGATTTTTTTAATTTACTTTTTGTGTGCTGGATAGTTGTAAGTGTAATCGTTACTATTCGCTATTTGCACGAACAGTATGGTATTTGCAATACTCGTTACTCAGCTAGTATCGCTGGTGCTCGTGAGTGATGTGTCAATCGTTATCGATCTGACGCAAATTGACAGCTCCCTTTAGTATACAAAGTGAGTTGGCGCTTCAGTGAGAGAAAATTGAATGTTAGGGTCTCTCTGAGGGGCACTGCAAGGTGTGTTATGCAGTATAATTGCAAAAAAGATAAATCTTTGAGCCCTTTCATTACAACTGCAGCTCTACCTGGACTCTTTAAGGCCCCGTTCCCATGGTGCATTTCTTGATGCTTTTTTGTATGCAGATTTTAAGAATCTGCAACTGCAGGTCTATCCTGAGGCCAGCAAAGTCTATGACAGTTCAGAAGTGCTGTGCCCATGTTTCTTTTTATTTTCCTTGCACATGTAGTTCAGATTTCTTTATTCTGCCACAAAATCTGCACCAAATCTGCAATGGAAAGAAAACATTTTGGAACAGCACTTCTGAAATATCATAGACTATCCTTATGTTAGACATGCAGATTTTGATGCAGATTCTATAAATCTGCTTAAAAAGAAGCATCAAAAACATGCCGTAGGCACAGTGGGATTTCTTACTGTGTAATACCCACTGTGTAACCTGAGGCAACCTCAGAGAAGCCATGATGAGGGTGTCTGAGGTTTATGCGCAGACCCGCAAGTATGATGAGTATTACAGCAGCGCTGAAGCTTGCAAAGTAATAGTGTAACAAGACATTGTCGGTGCCAAAAGATTGGGGCTCCACTGTAAGGCTATATTTACATGGTCCGTTAGTGCACAGTTATTGCTGCGTTTCTTAC
>JARQOC010000001.1:527935035-528177880 GCA_033576535.1 Allobates femoralis | reverse complement strand
TCAAAATTGATTAGTCAAGTAGCCTTCAATACTGTGGTCTATATCCAACAACAGATACCATACACTCACGCTAACTTATAGCACTTTATATATTAATCTATGATAAGAGAAGAAAAGGAGAAGTGCTAATCATGTCAACCTTTTCTTGAATATTCTGTACAGTTTTATATATATATATATATTATTATATATTATTATATATATATAAATATATATTTCTGTGCAGTGTTGGAGATTATACAAGTTTTTTATTTTCCATGTCACTGTCTAAAAAAAAATTCCAATTTTCAAACTGGTCCCTAAGCTTAAAGAAACCTGTGTGTAAAAATGTTATTAACCTGTGTATATAGGATTAATCTGCAAATTAATAGCATTCTGAGCCCGCACATTGCACTTGGCTGCTGGGAGTAAATGAACTTTAAATCTTGAGTTTCAGTCATGGAGGTGGTGCTGGTGTTGGTTCATTCATCGCTCTGTGTATGGAGAGCAGCAGCTGTAGCCTCATCTGTCGCACTGATTGACAGCTGTTTCTTAGGCCGCTTCACACTGTGGCGTGATCCGGTCCGGGGCTGTCCGGGATGACCCAGACAGCCACGGACGGATCAGCACAGAGGACTGGGGGGATAATATGCCCTCCGGTCCGGTGTGCAGCGCGCACGCAGCTGCAGCCACTGACTTATCATCAGCGGGAACTGCGTGCGCTGCACACCGGACCGAGGGCATATTAGCCCCCCAGTCCTGTGTGCTGATCCGGTCCGCAGCTGTCTGGGACATCCCGGACAGCCCCGGACGGATTACGCCGCAGTGTGAAGCGCCCGTTATCAGTCAGTGGGGAGGTGGATACAGCTGCTGCTTCCCATGAACAGAGGGGTGACTGAACCCAACCGGCACCGCCCCCCCATGACTGAAACCAAAATGCTCTCTATATATAATGAAGCAAGGCTCACCGTTTAAAAGTGCTCAGAAGTAAAAAATTATTTAACCAACTTTTAATGGTACTTCGGCACACTTAAAAAATGTAAAATTATTTTTATTATTATTTATTTATATAGCACCATTAATTCCATGGTGCTGTACATGAGAAGGGTTTACATACAAAATTATAGACATGGTTTACAGTAAACAAATTAACAATGACAGACTGGTACAGAGGGGAGAGGACCCTGCCCATGCGGGCTTCTATTCTACAGGGCAATGGGGAGGAAACAGTAGGTCCGCGTTGCAGCAGATCTGGTGGTGGAGAGGCGGAAACTCCGGTAGTGGTGGGGCAGCAGCTCCGGAGACGGTGGGACGGGGGCTCGGTCATTGCAGGCTTTAAGCTTTCCTGAAGAGGTAAGTTTTCAAGTTCCATCTGAAGGATCTGAGCGTGGTGGATAATCTGACGTGTTGGGGCAAGTACTTGATAGTCTGAATATTTGGTTTATTATTCACTCGTTTTTTCACTGATTTTCAACAAGCATAGATAAATCATAAACTCTGACTTTTTGTGTTAGATTTCAGTGTTTCTCAAAGAGAAAAAGATGGACCCTGTGCCCTATCCTGATAAGGTTTCATACATATTATAATCCTTCTAATCTGGAAACCAGTAAACATCCCAGTGTCACCGGTTTTGTATCAACGTGCTCTATTTTTCATTTGCTATACTGATCCACCTCCTATAGATAATTTACTCTTTGAGAAAGACTCAAGTCTGAGTAAAAATGTCAGAGTTTATGATTTATCTTATTCTTGTTGAAAATCAGTGAAAAAAATGAGTGAATAATAAAATAAATGTTCCCTTTAAAGGGGATCGGTTAGCAGGATTTTGCAAACTCATCTGAGGGCAGAATGATGTAGGCAAAGAGACTCTGAATCTAATGATGCTTAACTTATAATACTGGCTGCAGCCATTCTGACACGATTGTCCATGCCCATGCCTGGCTCTCAATTAAGATTATACACTGGCAGTGAGTTGTCAATCAGAGAACGAAACGTATTGGACTGCCGTGTGCATAAAAATGTAGTCCAGTAATGGTAATCACCAGGTGATGAAGTTTTTAGTTTACCTAAACAAAAACATATAGCCTGATATTAGAGGCACAGTTGATTTTAAATTTTTTAGTCCCCATAGCATGCAACAGTTTACTTAGTAAAAACCTGCTGACAAATTCCATTTAACAGCTGACTGACATCTCATTATCATCACAAGAAAGATAACAGTGAGTGGTAACCCTTATGATAGCACAAAACCCATCATTAACCCTGTTGTTCTGTTTGGTCAAAAATGACCGAATTTGAAGTTTTTGATCTAATTTTTCATTTGTTTTTGAACAACCTTGTTCACATACAGTTTAATAATGCAACAGGTATTCAAATAAACACTTAAACTAGCTACAAATGAAGACTTTAATAGGTCCGGTAAAAAAATGACCGGAACACTATAAGGGTATAGTAGACGCGAACAGTGTGCAGCAGAGTTAAGTGATGTCTAAAATATACACTTTTATATAATCGGGGCCTTTTAGGCCCTTGTGCAAATCATATGGAGAAACTCAAATAAATAACCTTTACAAGTTTATTTCAAAATTGCAACGTACAATATGAAAATGCACAACATCGTAATTATAACTGTTTGCAGAAAACACCAAAAATTAAGTGCTTGGGCCTAAAAGACCCACATTATGCATTCGATGTGATTAATCTTTTTTATAATTTAACAATTTTTTTTTCAAATTTCAAAGCTATGAAAAACACACAAACAAGGGTATATAAATATTGAATTAAACTACCTACAGCTACATTTCTTTTCCAACTATTCCTTTTCAATGTTATTGATCTTTCGCACTATTTACATATGGTATCTTTTCTTGAAGAACGTTCTTAACAGACATTTTCTCCACAAATAGTTCAGTAATGCTCAGTTTTCCTGTCTTTGTTTATTGGAAAAATAAAACAACACTTTCATTTTCTTTCTTCTGGCATTGGAATTGCCTGAAAACGTACTCCACACCGTTTCATAGCTTCTCTAGTTTGCTATGGCAAGCATTTTAAGCTGCTTTGCTGCATCAAGTGAGGCACTACCCTAGATACACTAGCACTGACACCTGGCTCCCCTAACAACCCTATGAAGTCTCCGCAACTGTCGTCAACCAGAATACCTATTCCCTGACTATCCCTGAACTAAGACTACGTAGGGATCAGACAGGGTGGACACTGGTCACCACCAACTAACATCAAAAGGAATGTACCAGTGAAAAAAAACAAAAGGGAGAGGAAAAACACAGCTTAAAGGAGAACCAGACAACAAACTACATGAGAAAATGCACTGCTGAGCCAGGAAGCATCACCAACTCCAAACAAGCTATCATGGGAGCATCATGGGAGCCAGGGGGTATAAATAGAGGCAGATGAAGGTAGGAGACCGCTGGGTCCTAGTGACCTCCAGTTATCACCAAGCAGGGAAATACTTCTTAAAGGGAGAAAGTCACAATTCAGGATTTTGGCTGTTTGTCCAGACGCTGTGACCATCTGCGAGTGGCCCCAATAGAATCGTCTGTGCCTTCTAATACTTTCATGACAACGATGCAGATTTGGTGTAGACAATTTCGGTACCAAATACACAACGTGTGCACACACAGCCTTACACTGTCATAGTTATGACAGTTCGCCCCACTAACATTTCTTGCCTTCACTTTTATAAGGTTAATTATCCCATACTGTATTCTATATTTTTTCACGTAATTTCAATGTATTTTTTCTACACAGCTTGATCATGTTAAATACACGTTATACCATACTGTTTTTTTTCGGTCATATCACATACATTTTAATCTTCTTTCCTTCGTGCCATTCTCTATTTTCCTGTAAAATCATTAGCTTCCTTGGTGGCACAAGCCTCTCATACACCTCTAATTCACACAGTACAATGACACATAAGGATTCTGATTAATCTTTCAATATTTTGTATACTTGTCCTATATATATATATATATATAGTACTGCTCAAACGTTTTTGGGGCCACCTAGACAATTTTGTGTTTTCCATGAAATCTCATACTTTTATTTATCACATGAGTTGCAAAATCAATAGAAAATATAGTCCAGACATTGACAAGGTTAGAAGTAATGATTTGTATTTGAAATAATAATTTTCTCCTTCAAATTTTGCTTTCGTCAATGAATGCTCCCTTTGCAACAATTACAGCATTGCAGACCTTTAGCATTCTAGCTGTTAATTTGCTGAGATAATCTTGAGAAAGTTTACCCCATGCTTCCTGAAGCTCCTCCCACAAGTTGGATTGGCTTGATGGGCACTATTTGCGTACCATACGGTCAAGATGCTTCCACAACAGCTCAATGGGGTTGAGATCTGGTGACTGCGCTGGCCACTCCATTACAGATAGAATACCAGCTGCCTGCTTCTTCCCTAAATAGTTCATGCATAATTTGGAGGTGTGCATTGGGTCATTGTCCTGTTGTAGGATGATATTGGCTCCAACCAAGCGCCACAGGATATGGCATGGCATTGCAAAATAAAGTGTTAGCCTTCATTATTCAAAATCCCTTTTACCCTGTACAAATCTCCCACTTTACCAGCACCAAAGCAACCTCAGACCATCACATTCCCTCCACCATGCTTGATAGATGGCGTCAGGCACTCTTCCAGCATATTTTCAGTTGTTCTGTGAATCACAACTGTTCTTCTGTGTGATCCAAACACCTGAAATTTTGATTCGTCTGTCCATAAAACTTTTTTCCAATATTCCTCTGTCCAATGTCTGTGTTTTTTTGCAAATATCAACCTTTTCCTTTTACTAGCGAGTATCAGATATAGCTTTTTCTTTGCCACTCTGCCCTGAAGGCCAGCATCCTGGAGTTGCTACTTCACTGTAGACGTTATCACTGGCATTTTGCGGGTACTATTTAATGAAGCTGCCAGTTGAGGCGCTGTGAGGTGTCAATTTCTCAAACTAGAGACTCCAATGTACTTGTCTTGTTGCTCTGTTGTGCAGCAGGGCCTCCCACTTCTCTTTCTTCTCTGGTTAGTGCCTCTTTGTGCTCTCTTTTGAAGGGAGCAGTACATCGCTGTAGGAAATCTTCAGTTTCTTGGCAACATCTCACAAGGAATAGCCTTCATTTCTAAAAACAAGAATATACTGTTGAGTTTCACATGAAAGTTCTCTTCTTCTGGCCATTTTGAGAGATTCATAGAACAAACAAATGTAATGCTCCAGATTCTCAACTAGCTCAAAGGAGAGTCAATTTTAAACCTTCTCTAATCAGCCAAACCATTTTCAGCTGTGCTAACATGCTTGTACAAGTTTTCTAGGGTTTTCAAAACATCCATTAGCCTTCTTAGGCTGGCTTCACACTGCAGTTTTTTCACTGATCAGTGTCCATCCAGTTTGTGTGCCAAAACCATGAGAGGAACCAGGAGAGGAACTTGCAGAGAAAAACTATAATTGAAAGACTGAAACCTGTTTTGAGTTTTAGAGACACTCCTGGTTTTGGCACACAAAGTGGATGGACACTGATCAGTGAAAAAACTGCAGTGTGAAGCCAGCCTTACACAGTTAGTAAACACAATGTACCATTAAAACACTGAAGTGGTTGTTCTTGGAAATGAGCCTCTATTCACCTATGGCTAGGGTCACGTTTAGAAGGCAAAATGCGGTTACCGCATCCAGATCCAGATGCGGTAATCTCATGTCCCTTCAGACTAATTTTGCCTTCCAAATGTGTCCCTAAATCCGCATGTGGTAACCGGATTACTACTTAATGTGGCATCCAGTTGTCGGATGTAGTAGATGTTGTGGTAATACAAACAATCCCCGGCTTCCCAGCATGGTTTTTGTTGTCCGGGAATTGAATCGGTTGAAATCGGATTGTCCCGGATGGCCCCAGGTTGTCCCGGACCAGGAGAATCCGGGAAAATCCAGGACAATCCGATTTTTGCAAAGGACTACAGGAATCATCCATGATCCTTTTGGTCCCGCGGACTGAAATCGGATTCACCCGGATCCACCCGGACAGCACAAAACCGGACGCCAATACACTTCCATTCGGGTGAATCCGGAGCCATAGGAAAAAATGGCGGCAATACTGCCATTCATGTGTGTTGCGGTACCCGATTCGGTTACCGTGCCCAGCTCCACTCACATTTGCAGTTTCCAATTGAAATCCGGATACGGATTAGAAACCTGTCCAAAACAAGTTGCTTGCATGATTTTTACCGCACATTGGAAAACCGGATACTGGAAACGCAACGCTGTTGAGGCAATCCGGTTTTTGTATTGCTGCCTATGGGTGCGGATCCGGATCCGGTTTTGAGCATTTTTCATGTTCACAACCAGGTCAGGATCTGCAATTGCAACCGCAAATGTGACCCTAGCCTATCTAGATATTGCATTATAAATCAGACATTTGCAGCTACAATACCCATTTACCACATTAACAATATATAGAGTGTATTTCTGATTCATTTAATGTTAGCTTCTTTGAAAATAAATGTGCATTCCTTTAAAAAATAAGGACATTTCTAAATGACCCGACCCGACACGATAGTGTATCTACTATATAATTGTCTAAGGCGTCTGTCGGTCACAGAAATCGTGCACCAGACAGAGGCCGCTCATTGGTGCCAATGAGCGCAGACTATGCAAACAGGCGCGAGGATTCAAAGTTCAAATTCCCGTCAATGTGCAGCCCGCTACAGCGCTGAGGCCGGATACACTGTCTCTCCTCACAGCCTCCCGTTCCTCCTGCCGCCCGCTCACCTGTGCCCCCCCGTACTCCTGCCCCCCTCTGCTGCCCTGCGCCCTCCGCTCCTCCTGTCCCCCTCCGCTGCTCCTGCCCCTCCTCCACTCCCCGCGGCCCCCCTACTCTTCCTGCCCGCCGCTTTCCTGCCCCCTCCTCTACTCTTGCCCCCCTCTGCTGCTCCTGGCCCTCGTCCACTCCCCGCAGCCCCCCTCCCTCTGCCCCTCCGCTCCCCATGCCCCCCACTCCCTCCTCCTGCTCCTCCATGGTGATAATAAACAAAAACTCTCAGTGAGGATACTTACCCTCCGCCGGCACGCTCCACCTCTGTCTTCTAGCTTCTATAGGGTTTGAGTACCTGTCGTTGCCTAGGAAACTGATCAGCTGATCAGTTTCCCAGGCAACGACAGGTCCTGCCCTGGGAGCTACAAGACAGGTAGAGCGCGCCGGTGCAGGGTAAGTATACTCACTAAAGGTTTCTTTTTTTTTTTATTATCACCGTGGAGGAGCAGGGGGGAGGAGTGGGTGGGCAGAGGGAAGGGCGCCGCGGGGAGTGGAGGGGGGCATGAGGAGCGCCTCCATCCTGCCCCCCCCGCATCCATCCTGCCCCGCCGGCTCCATCCTGCTCCCCCACCAACATCCTGCCTCGCCGGCTTCATCCTGCCCCGCCGGCTCCAACTTGCCCCCCCACCACCATCCTGCCCCGCCGGCTCCATCCTGCCCCCCCACCACCATCCTGATCCCCCCCGCCACCATCCTGCCCCACTGGCTCCATCCTTCCCCACTGGCTCCATCCTGCCCCCCCCGCATCCATCCTGCCCCACCCGCTCCATCCTGCCCCCCCACCACCATCCTGCCTCCCCCCCGCCGGCTCCATCCTGCCCCGCCGGCTCCATCCTGCCCCACTCGCCCATCCTGCCCCACTCGCTCCATCCTGCCCCGCTCACTCCATCCTGCTCCCCCCCGCCACCATCCTGCTCCCCCCCACCACCATCCTGCCCCCCCGCCACCATCCTGATCCCCCTGCCACAATCCTGCCCCACCAGCTCCATCCTGCCCCCCCGCATCCATCCTGCACCCCCACCACCATCCTGCCCCCCGCCACCATCCTGCCCCCCCCACCATCCTGCCCCACCGGCTCCATCCTACCCCCGCCGGCTCCATCCTGCCCCGCTCGCCACCATCCTGCCCCGCTGGCTCCATCCTGCCCTGCCGTCTCCATCCTGCCCCGTTCGCTCCATCCTGCCCTGCCGGCTCCATCCTGCCCCCCCACCACCATCCTGATCCCCCCCGCCATCATCCTGATTTCCCCCGCCACCATCCTGCCTCGCCGGCTCCATCCTGCCCTGCCGGGTCCATCCTGCCACTCCGCATCCATCCTGCCCCACCGGCTCCATTCTGCCCTGCCGACTCCATCCTGCACCCCCACCACCATCCTGCCCCCCTGCCACCATCCTGCCCCACTTGCTCCATCCTGCCCCGCTCGCTCCATCCTGCCCCGCTCGCCACCATCCTGCCCCCGCATCCTGCTCCTCCGGCTCCATCCTGCTCCTCCGGCTCCATCCTGCTCCTCCGGCTCCATCCTGCCCTGTCAGCTCCATCCTGCCCCGCCGGCTTCATCCTGTTCCCCCCGCCACCATCCTGCCCCACCGGCTCCATCCTGCCCCCCCGCATTCATCCTGCCCCGTTCGCTCCATCTTGCCCCCCCGCCACCATCCTGCTCCATCTTGTTCCCCACCTCCATCCTGCTCCCCGCCACCATCCTGCCCCGCCCCCCCCCCCCCCGCCGCAATCCTGCTCTTCCGGCTCCATCCTGCCCGCTCGTTCCATCCTGCCCTGCTCGCTCCATCGTGCCCCCCGCTGTTCTTGCTCCCCCGGCTCCATTCTGCACCCCCCCTCCATCCTGCCCCGCTCGCGCCATCCTGCCACCCCCCCGGCTCGATCCTTCCCCCCCCGGCTCCATCCTGCCCCCTCTGGCTCCATCCTGCCCCCTCTGGCTCCATCCCGCCACCCAACTCCATCCTGCCCTGCTCGCTCCATCCTGCCCCGCTTGCTCCATTCTGCCCCCCCCCGACACAATCCTGCAACGACAGGTCCCAAAGGCCTGTAGGACCTAGAAGACGGAGGTGGAGCGAGCCGGCGAACAGGTGAGTATCCTCACTGAGGATTTTTTATTTTTACTTTTGCTGTGGAGGACCAGGGGCCAGGATGAGCGGGGGGCTGCGGGGAGTGGAGTATCGTCATATACCATAGTGCTGCTATACATGTACTATAATATACCGCCATGTACCATAGCGCTGCTATACATGTACTGTAATGTATGGCCATATACTATAGTGCTGCTATACAAGTACTGTAATGTACCACCAAATACCACAGCGCTGGTATACATGTACTGTAATGTACCGCCCTATACCATAGCGCCGCTATACATGTACTGTAATGTACCGCCATATACTATAGTGCTGCTATACATGTACTGTAATGTACCGCCATATACCATAGCGCTGCTATACATGTACTGTAATGTACCGCCATATACTATAGTGCTGCTATACATGTGCAGTAATGTACCGCCATACACCATAGCGCTGCTATACATGTAATGTAATGTACCGCCATAAACCATAGCGCTGTACCCAAATACCGCTACTATTCGCTCATCTCTAGTACCTATGTATAATACACAGGTGCTAGATGCAGGGTGCAGTATATACAGGGGGTGCACTATACACATTTCTCATGATATATTGATCTATTGTCAATAGATCAATATATTATGAGAGAATATGATGATGAATACATCAATGCAGATTCAATCAGATGGCCACTAACAGCAGCTAGAATATCATGGATAGGATATGGACACTTACAGAACAGCAGGCACTGCACTTTGCAGCAGGCAGGGAGTGGGGGACTCAGACTGGCCTTCTTCTCTCACTCGGCAGCTGCCAGCCTCTCACAGACACAACAGAGACAGTAATGGATGGCACCGCCTGGCCCTGTCTTCACTGTGCTCCGCTCTGGAGGGTTCAGACAGAGTTCAATCAGAGGCGTGCTGACGTAGCATGCTGTACATGAAACGCCTCTGAACCCTGTCTGAACCTTGGCTCATCCAATCCCAGCATGCCGTCGGGTCACACTTAGAAGGCACAATCCGGTAACCGCATCCATTACCGGATGTGGTTTTGGACTATGCCTTCATACTTCTTATAATCTGCGAAAATGCAATCCTCATTTGGATGCATTAATGCATCCGGTTTTGGAATAAGGATTTTTGCAATATTAAAAACCGCATCCGGAACTGGATCCAGCATCGCAAGGTACATTTATGTACCTTGCTGTACCCGATCCGGTTCCCATAGGCGCCCATGTTAAAAAAAGCGGATCCGGCTTTGCCACCGCTGCAATAGACACAGCCTGCATGATTTTTACCGCAGGCTGCAAAAACGGATCGGGTAACAGGATTGCCATTTGGGCAACTCAGTTTTTCTATTACAGCCTATGGGCTACGGATCCACATCCAGTTTTGAGCATTTTTAATGCTCAAAACCGGATCCGGATAGATAAAAATACGCCTAACCACCTGATTGCTACCAGCCACCTGATTGGCCAGATTGACAGGTCTTGAATGTGCATCAATAACTTGGCAATTTGGCTAATCAGGTGGCTGGTAGCGATCAGGTGGTTTGTGACATCTGGCCATCTGATTGGCCAGATCGCTACCAGCCATCTAATTGGCTGTCAGACTTACAGGTCCTTGTTGTTGATCGGATGTCTTCTTTGCCGATCCCGATGCTGGCGTCGGATAGGTGAGTATGATATTTTTTTTATTTTTTAACAACTTTTATTCACTTTTAGTGCTCTTTTGCAGTGTATATATAGATACACTGCAAAGGTTAAAGGACTACTCGCTACTCCCGAGTAATCACAAGAAACTCGGGGAGTAGCGAGTAGCCCGAATATCGTTACTATTCGGTGAGTACCGAATACTGACGATTCTACTCGCTCATCCCTAGTCTCCACCATTATTTTCAAGTACTGCCTTAATTCTTTTGGGCATGGACTTCACTGGAGCTTCACAGGTTGCCAGTAAAAACCTTTTCCACTCCTCCATGACAATATTATGGAGCTGGTGGATGTTAGAGACCTTGTGCTTCTCCCCTTTTGGTTTGATGATAACCCACAGATGCTCAATAAGGTTTAGGACTTGATATATGCTTAGCTGGTCCTGCACCTTTTCCCTCAGTTTACCTCACGAGGCTGTGGTTGTCTTGTAGGTGTGTTTGATGTCGTTATCATGTTGGGATACTGCCCTGTGGCTCAATTACTATAGGGAAGTGATCATGCTCTGCCAGATGCTCAATAGAGTTTAGGACTGAAAACATGCTTGGCACATTTACCCTCAGTTTCTTTTGCAAGGCAGTGTACATCTTGGAGGTGTGTTTTAATACTGCACTATGACTTAGTTACCAAAATGAGGGAATCATGCTAAACTTTAATATGTCACAGTATATGCTGGCGTTCATGGTTACCGCTAAGAAATATAGCTCCCCATAGCAAGCGGCACTTATGCAGCCCCAAACCATAACATCCATACCACCATGCTTGACTGTAGGTAAGACACTCTTGTCTTTGCACTCTTCAGACAGTCTGCTTGTTTATAACAACAGTTATAAAAAGCAGCTTTCTTGTGCATAATCTTCTGAGAAGGCTTCTTTCTGGGGCACCTCCTCTAAAGACCATGTAGACCAATTTGATACGTATGGTCTGAGCACTGACTGGCTGACGCTCTATCACTTGACCTCTGCTGCCATGTTGATAGCACTCATACATCTTATTTGAAAAAACAACATTTGGATATGATGCTGAGCATATGCACTCAACTTCTTTGGTTGATAGTGGTGAGGCCTGTTCTGAGTTGAACCTGTCTTATTAAACTGCTGTAAGGACTTGGGCAACACGCTGCATCAGCTTTAGGGTTTTGGCAATCTTCTTATAGCCTAGTCCATATTTAAAGGAAATCTATCAGGTCAAAAATCCATATGTAACTGCTATCATTTTCTAATTTCTTTCTCTAAGCTCGCTCTCTCTCTCCCTGTCCTCAACAGATGAAAAGCTCCTATGGAAACTAAAATCTGACACTGCACCGAAAGCAAAGGGAGGAGGGAGGAGGGAGCTGCTGAGAGGAAGTGCATAATTAAATGACAGTTTATAACAGTACCGGACTATTCATCTGAGTATATAATGGAGAGAACTAATGCAGGAGCTCCCTGCATGGTCTAAAAATGCTGATAACATGGAAACTTCAAAGGATAGAAGAATGATTTTACATATTTTTAAAAGGTCTGCCCAGGCCCTATTGAAGAGTAATATTAGTATCATACTGAAAAATGACCTGACAGTGTCCCTTTAACCCCTTTCCGAGATTTGATGTTGTACAATGTCATGAAAGTCAGTGACTTCCCGACCTTTGACATTGTACAACGTCATGGCGGTTACAGCGGCACCTCTGCTGCGGTAACCGCCATCAGCCCCGGTGTTTTTTGATTCTTATCACAAAACCCCGGGGCTTCATGTCGAGTGGGTGGATTCCCCACCTCACCCCTACAATCGCTATGAAAGGGGCTGTCAGAGCCATTTTCATAGGATGGAGCCCTGGAGGGGGTGGAATCGCCCCCTGCTCACTGATGGGTAGTGATCTGATGAGATAACTCCTCCCATCAGCTGCATGGCGGCAGTGCAGGCCCGCATGAGCTCACCCGCCACCTGCTTGTGCCTGCTGCTCCTCTGCAGCCTGATCTCCATGTGTAGAGATCAGGCTGCAGAGGACCGATCTGACAGCTGAACACAGCCATCTGCTATGCGATCGTTGTGCCCAGGCTCTGTCACACCCTAAGTGCTGTGATCTTACGACCACAGCATTTAGGGTCCGGGGAGAGGAAGCGCACTGTCACTTACCTCTACCCGCAGTGATCGACTCATAGTAATGTAATTATGATGAGCTGATCACTACAGTAACCTGACTTTGCCATGGCAATGTGGGGTCACCTGACCCAAGCCTCAGAGATTATGTGATCTTTGAGACCTGGGTTTGCTACAGTGATGGTGCACTGTATGGCAATGATCTGACATACAGTGCGCTATCACCGTGACAACAGACTACATCAAGAAAACACTTGATCCATTGTTGCAGTCTGTTGCTATAGTGATGGTGCACTGTATGATAGATCATTTTCATACAGTGCACTATCACTGTGACCCCAGAGACTAGAACAAGGGATCAAGTGTCCTCTTACATAGTAGCATAGTAACATAGTATTTATTGTTGAAGGAAGACCTTAAGTCCATCTAGTTCAACCCATAGCCTAACATGTTGATCCAGAGGAAGGCAAAAAAAATACATGTGGCAACACTAAGCTCCACATTAGGGAAAAAAATTCCTTCCCGACTCCACATGCGGCAATCAGACTACTTACCTGGATCAACGCCCTATCAAATAATCTAGTATATATAACCAGTAATATTATATTTTTCAAGAAAGGCATCCAGGCCACTCTTAAATTTTAGTAGTGAGTCACTCATTACAACATCATGTGGCAGAGACAAAAAACTAACTAATGAGCCATGCACACAGTGAACGTGTCTGTAAGACAGCGTTCACACCACCAAAAGACTGAAGCACAAAAAACATAGTCAAACAAACATGAAAAAATACTCTGTTGTAAAGAAAAACATTAAAAAGCAAGTGCTGGTAAAAAAGTAGTAAAAACAGGGTATTTAGTTGATACTTTTTTTGCAAAAAATGTATGCTAAGCTGCTCTACCTCTCCACGGTAACCCTTGTCAGAGCAGTCCCTATCTGATGTATTCAAAAAACCTGACCATGTGTATAAGTACCTACATGAGCAGGGTCCAGACAGGTCCAAGGTCTGTAATTATGATTAAACCTTCTTTCCTCCAGACGTAGAGGATGCCCCCTTGTCCCCATCTCAGGCCTAAGAGTAAAAAGATCATTAAAAAGGTCTCTGTACTGTCCCCTCATATATTTATGCATTATTATAAGATCACCCCTAAGCCTTCATTTTTCCAAACTAAATAACCCCAAGTTTAATAACCTGTCTTGGTATTGCATACCCCTCAGTCCTCTAATACTCTTGGTCACTCTTCTCTGCACCCTTTCTAGTTCAGCTATGTCTTTCCTATACACTGGAGACCAGAATTGTACACAGTATTCTAAGTGTGGTCGCACTAGTGACCTGAATAGAGGTAAAATCATGTTCTCCTCATGAGCATCTATGCCTCTTTTAATGCATCCCATTATTTTATTTGCCTTTGCAGCAGCTGCCTGACACTGGGCACTAAATGTGAGTTTATCATCTACCCATACACCCAGGTCTTTTTCAGTGGAGGTTTTGCCAGTGTTTTACAATTAAAAACATAATTATACATTTTATTTTATCTGCCCAAGTGCATGACCTTACATTTATCCTCATTAAAGATCATTTGCCATTTATCAGCTCAAGCTTCTAGTTTACCTAAATCCTCCTGTAATATAAAATTGTCCTCCTCTGTGTTGATAACCCCGCAGAGTTTAGTGTCATCTGCAAACATTGAGATTCTACTCTCTATGCCCCCTACAAGGTCATTAATAAGTATGTTAAAAAGAAGTGGGCCCAATACTGACCCCTGTGGTACCCCACTGTTAACTGTGACCCATTCTGAGTGTGTTCCATTAATAACTACCCTTTCTTTCCTACCACTGAGCCAGTTCTCAACCCACTTACAAATATTTTCCCCATGACCATTGCTCTCATTTTATGTATCAACCTTTTGTGTGTGGCACCGTATCAGAAGCTTTTGAAAAGTCCATATACACCACGTCCACTGCATTTCTTTGGTCCAGTCCAGAACTTACCTCTTCATAGAAGCTTATCAGATTAGTTTGACAGGAACAGTCCCTCGTAAATCCATGTTGATATTGGGTTATGAGGTTATTTTTATTCAGATACTCAAGTATAGCATCTCTTAGAAAACCCTCTAGGATTTTACCCACAGTAGAGGTTAAGCTTACTGGCCTATAATTTCCAAGTTCAGTTTTTGTCCCCTTTTTGAATATTGGCACCACATTTGCTATACGCCAGTCCTGTGGTACAGACCCTGTTATTATGGAATATTTAAAGATTAAAAATAATGGTTTATCTATGACGGTACTTAATTCCTGCAGTACTCTGGGGTGTATCCCATCTTCCTGGGGATTTGTCAAATTTAGTGATTTTTAGACGGTGCCATACTTACTGTCGGATTAACCAGGTTACATTTACTGGAGAGTTTCTGCTATCACTGATCATGCTGTCTGTCATGGGATATTCTTGTTTAAATACTGTTGCAAAAAAGTCATTTAGCATATTGGCTTTTTCCTCATCCTCATCCACCATTTCACCTAGACTATTTTTAAGGGGGCCAACACAATCATTTTTTAGTTTCTTACTATTTATGCAGTTAAAGAATATTTTGGGATTTTTTTTATTTTCTTTGGCAATGAGTCTCTTTGTCTCAATCTTTGCTGCCTTTATTTGCTTTTTACAGATGTTATTTAATTTTCTGTATTTATTTAATGCCTCGTCACTACCTACTTGCTTTAATTCCTTTAATGCTTTCTTTTTGTCACTTATTGTGTCCCTTACAGCCCTATTTAGCCATAGTGGTTTCCTCCTATTTCTAGCATGTTTATTCCCATAGGGTATATATTGTGTACAGGTCCTATTCAGGATGCTAATAAACATCTCCCATTTGCTTTATGTACTTTTATGTCTGAGGACATCATCCCAGTTTATTGCACTAAGATCATCTCTCATCCGTTGGAAATTTGCCTTCCTGAAGTTTAGTGTCCTTGTAGCCCCTCTACTACACATCTTATTAAAGGATACTTGAAAACGTATCATTTTGTGATCACTATTACCCAAGTGACCTCCAACCCATATATTTGATATGCGGTCCGGCCTGTTGGTTAATATTAGGTCCAGCAGTGCCCCCCTTCTTGTTGGGTCCTCAACCAGTTGTGAAAGGTAATTGTCTTTCATAGTTGTCAAAAACCTATTACCTTTGCTGGAACTGCAGGTTTCTGTTACCCAATGAATTTCAGGGTAGTTGAAGTCCCCCATAATAATTACTTTTCCTTGAGTCGCTTTTTCATCTATTTACTTTATGAAGATATTCTCCTCCACCACCATTATTGTCGGAGACTTATAACAAACCCCTATTAGTAGTTTATTAATTTTTTCCCCCTCCCTTTATCTCCACCCACAGGGACTCTTCATTTTCATTAGATTCACATATATTATGACGAAGGATGGGATTTAAGGATGATTTTACATATAAACACACACCTCCCCCTCGCTTATTTGTATGGTCATTTCTGATCAGAACACTTCAATGAATGCACCATTTTCTGGGGTGGCCGCGGGCTGCAATTCGCAGCATGGGGGCAAAGAACACTTGGGCCTCTCCATGCCGAGGATTCCAGACCCCAGCTACCTTGTTGTACCTGGCTGGACCAAAAATATGGCAAAGCTCCACGTCGTTTTTTTTTACTTCCAAAATAATTTCTAAATAAAAAAAAGATGTCGGGCTTTGCTGTATTTTTCGTTGACAGCCAAGTACAACTAGGCAGCTGGTTGTGGGTGGCAGTCCATAGCTGCCAAGTTGTACCTGGCTGGCAACTAAAATCATGGCAAAGTCCACATCTTTTTTTAATTATTTCTACAACACATAGAGCTTCACCTTATTTTTGGTTACCAGCCAGGTACAAGTTGGCAGCTGGGAGCTGGAATCCACAGCATGGACAGGCCCAAACATTCTGAGCCCCCCATGGTGTGAAGTGCAGTCCATAGCCACCCCAGAAAATGGCATATTCATTAGAGGCACCATATTCTGGTGCTGTACCCAGACTCTTCCAGTTGCCCTGGTGCTGGTGGCAAACTGGTTAATAAAGGGGTTAATTCCAGCTTTTTTATTGGCAGCTGGCACTAAAAGAAAGAGATTCATAATGTCGGGCTAATGTTAGAGCCCGCCATTAGGAATCTCTAGTAAATAGTAAGTAATACATAACACTCAGAGAAAAACTATTTTATTGGAAGAAAAAACAAACATATCTCAAATCCATCTTTATTACTCCCGCGTAACCCTCCACGATCCTTCATCCAGAGTCTGCAGGGGAGAACAAGCATCCTCTCCCTGCAGAGTCTGCAATTACACTGACCGCTGGGAATCGTTGAGTGATGTCACCCACTGCAGTCAGAGACTGCCACAGGGGAGTGGTGATGTCACTCGCTGAGTCACCATGGCTCACTTTGGCAGTGAACTCAAAATGTTGTCACTGGTGGGGTTTCTGCTGTTTAGGCACATCAGGGACTATCCAAACAGGACATTACACCCACAGATTATGCCATCAAAATCTGTGTTCCAAAATGTCACTCCCTCCCTTCAGAGCACTGCCATGTGCCCAAACAGTGTTTTCCATCACATATGAGGTATCTGTGTACTCAGGAGAAATTGCCCAACAAATTTTAGGAAAAAAGATTGTTTCCAGCGAGCGTTGAAGGAACATTGAAAGACTTTTTTGCAAAAACTCTTCAGTATTTAATGGATCCAAACATGTTACATGTGTATCAAAAAGAAATCCACATTCACATGGAATGGACTTACTATTTATTCTAAGATTGCAAGATGAAAGGCAACAGCTTGATAAAGGCATCTGCCAAAATGATAGTTGTTAGGGGGGGTGAGGGGTGGATTCCTTTTTAATACACATGTAACATGTTTGGATCTATTAAACATTGAAGAGTTTTTGCAAAAAAAGTCTATCAATGTTCCTTCAATGCTCACTGGAAACAATCTATTTTCCTTTGCTTGGATACAGCTGTGCTTAGCCTGGACAGTGCTACATCCGTGCTGGAGTGTCTGAAACGGCCGTCAAAGTGGTGAGCTGAAATTTTTTCTTTATTCAACAAATTTTAGGATCCATTTTATTTTGTTGCTCATGTGAAAATTAAAAAATTGAGGCTAAAAGAACATTTTTGCGAAAAAAAAAGTACTTTTTCATTTTTACAGATCAATGTGTAAAGGACTTGGGGTTCAAAATGGTCACTATGCATCTAGATACGTTCTAGGGGGACTAGTTTCCAAAATAGGGTCACTTGTGGGGGAGCTCCAATGTTTAGGCACACAGGGCTCTCCGTACGCGACATGGTGTCCGCTAACGATTGCAGCTAATTTTCCATTCAAAAGGTCAAACGGCGCTCATTTCCTTCCGAGCCCTCTTGTGCGCCCAAACAGTGATTTTCTATCACATACTTGGGTATCGGCATATGCAGAAGAAATTTCACAACAAATTTTAGGGTCTTTTTTGTGCTTTTACCTTTGTGAAAATGCAATAATTGAGGCTAAAATAACATTTTTCTTGGAAAAATTAAAGTGTTCATTTTTTCCTTCCACGTTGCTTTAGTTCCTGTGGAGCACCTGAAGGGTTAATAATCTTCTTGAATGTAGTTTTCAGTAGCTTGAAGCATGCAGTTTTTGGAATGGTGTTACTTTTGGGTGTTTTCTGTCAAATAGGCCCCTTAAAGGGACTTCAATTGAGATGCGGTCACTAAAAAATGGTTTTGTAAATTTTGATGTAAAAATGAGAAATTGCTGATGAACTCTGAACCCTTCTAACTTCCTAACAAAAAAATATTGTTTCCAAAATTGTGCTGAGGTAAAGTAGACATGTGAGAAATGGCATCTATTAACTATTTTGTGTCACATAACTCTCTGGTTTAACAGAATAAACATTCAAAATTTGAAAATTGCAAAATTTTCACCAAATTTCTGATTTTTAACAAATAAACGCAAAAATTATAGATCTAAATTTAACACTAAAATGAAGCCCAATATTTCACAAACAATCTCAGAATCGCTAGGATCCGTTGAAGCATTCTGGAGTTATTACCTTATAAAGGGACACTGGTCAGAATTGCAAAAACGGCCAGGTCAGTAAGGTCAAAACAGGCTGGCTGGTGAAGGGGTTAAATAGAGCAACAAGTGGTTTTTCAGATGCTCAGAGAATTCCTTGTCATGATGTGCCATTTTGAACTTCGAGTGACCAGTATGAGAAAGTGACTGAGTAATAACAATAAATTTAACACACCAGCTCCCTATTTATAGCTGAGACCTTGTAACACTAATGGCCACTTTACACGCGGCAACAGGAAGATAGAAAACGGCAGGTGTCGGAGACAATTGTACCTTTTACCTTCAAAACACCTTGCAGATACCTGAATTACACGCAGCCACTTCAAGGTGTTTTAAAGGTAAAAGGTACAATTGTCTCCGACATCTGCCATTTTCTATCTTCCTTTTGCCGCGTATAAAGTGGCCATAATGAGTCACATGAAAATTGGGAGGAAAAATGGCTAATTGGGCTCAATTTAGTAATTGTCATTTAGGGTACATTCACAGTTATTGCGCTTTTGACATTAATGGCTGTGTGTTGAAATATTAGAATGCACTTAAATTCATACCGTACTGTTATACAAGTTGTACAAAGACTACTAGAGATTGGCGAACCCGCAAATATTTGGTGTCGGCAGATCCGATAGGAGGTAAAATAAAATTCTGGTTCGGGATCGGTCTTGACTCGAACTTGAGCCTGAACGCCATATAACTCTTTGGAAATCTGAACTTTAGTGCCATAAAAAAGTGGTAGTAAGGATAAAGAGGCTGCAAAAGGAAGCAAAATGGGCATTAAAGCTGGAAAATTACACTTTCCGTGCTGTTGTCAAACTATTTCTGGGTCCCCTAATTAAACCTTATGAATATTTCCCTGCTTCCCCACCCTCTGTACTGACATCTATGATTGATTTTCCTACATATTAGCGTAAAAATAGATAAATAATTGAAAAAATTGGCATGGGGTCTGTGAGGTAGCGTACTCCTGGGGGTTCGCTTGACAGCATACAATGACACCAACACATGTTTTTAACCATTAGAACATTCAGGGGCAGTTTATTAAATGTAAACTGCTCCTCTCACATACATACAGTATAAATACATTATATTACACTCACATCACATCACATAATACAAATAACATCACATTACATTCCACGGTACATAAATTTTTTTGCACATATCCTTTCTCCCAGGTAACCTCAATGTACCGTTACCGAACACAGAGTACACGGGTCAGTTGCCGTCTCACAGGGTTTCGGTCGGCGCCGGTACACCCCTGTTTACGGTTACTGCCCGAATGCCAGGCCCTTCCTTGGCCCAGTGTCCCCTTGGGAGTCCAGTCCCTTCCCACAGGTTGCCAACTGTTCCCAGCCCTCTACACAGCGCTCTGGCTGCTCTGCACCAGGCCTTGACCTGGATGTAGTCACCGGAGCTCCAGGGCAAGTCAGGCCCCCAAGAACTCCTCGGCACGTGTCTCCAGGTCGCCAGCCGCTTCCAAGTCTGCCATCACCAGGCCAGACCTCCAGGCAAGCGGCTGCACCAAACACGCCCTCGCAAGCCCCTTCAGGGTCAGCCCCACTTCCCAACTCCCGGTCCTCTACCAACCCCTGTCGTCTGGCCTCACAGCTCCATTCTCCCAGGACTTGGTCTTCTCTCTCCCACAGAGGCTTCTACTCTGCCTCCATTCATACACAGACCTCCTGGTCCCACATCATACATGGCCCTTCTCCTTAAGACGTCATACACTTCCCTAGTCCCTCATGGACTTGTATGGACATCAGCCTTGTCAGGCCCAGACCACTCACACCAGCACAGTCCGACATGGACTTCAGCCCTCTAGGCCCAGACCAGGTTGTGAGCCACCTGAGCTTCAGGGCAGTCAAAGCATCCCCCAAGGTCTCCCCACCCTGCCCATGATGCCCAGCTGCCTCCAAGCCCCACCAACACAGACAGAGATCCTGGATGGCAGCCTCACCACCATGGACAGAGTGAGCCGCCTATAAGTTCAGCCAGGACCCCCATTACACCCAGGTGCTCCACTAACCTCTCGGTCTGGCCACAGGCTCCATACGGCTCTGAGGGGCCGGCGTCTCCGGCATGGAGAGCCAGGCATCCTGCCTCATTCCCCCAACGGGGACGGGACCCCCCTGAAACATGTCCTCTCCCTCAGAGGATCATGTTTTGTCTCTCTCTGGACTCTGCCTCCAGTCTGCAGTCTGTCATCCTCTGACTGATCTCTGGCTCTGGCTGATCTCCTCTGCAATCTGATCTCTGTATTCTGATCTCTTCTGCATCCTGATCTGATCTGCAGTCTGATCTGATGTCTCTCACATCTCACACCTGGCTAGCTATTATCTTGCCTGCCACACCCACACTGACACCCCCACTTGAGCTGCTAGGCAATCAGTACACACATTGCTCTCAGCCACTCATTAGGCTCATAAATATCCTGGCTATTAGCCCATTGTGCACTTGGCAGGATTACAGCACTCACTCTCAACTGTTAACTCACTGTGTTCCAGGTAGGTTTAACACAGCACAACCACAGTAAAACCGGATAAAATGAACATAGTCATATACCGACAACCCGTGTGATGCACCCGGCCATGGGTCACATCACCACATACCTTCCCCCTCTGTTCAAGCCTGTGGGAGTTGAACACAGTATCATACACAGAAACCCGTGTGATGCACCCGACCATGGACTGCATCACCACAGGTCCCACATACAGGGTGGGCCATTTATATGGATGCACCTAAATAAAATGGGAATGGTTGGTGATATCAACTTCTTGTTTGTGCCACATTAGTAAATGGGAGGGGGAAAACTTTTCAAGATGGGTGGTGACCATGGTGGCCATTTTGAAAACATTTTTGTGAATGGTGAAGTTAACTGAATCATGTAGCAATTTCAGATATACAGTGGCATTGAGGTTTACATTGTTGAAGAATGGCCCCACTATCTTTGTACCCTATATACCTCACAATACCATCAATCTTTGTGTTCAAACAGTCTTGGAGGGATCTATCCACTGTGGGTTAGTGTCAGACCAATAGCGCTGGTTTTGTTTGTTAACTTCAACATTCACAAAAAAGTTTGCCTCATCTGAAGGCACTTGTCTATGTTGTGAAGATACGAGATGTGCAGCATCTGAAACAACGGATACTGGAAGCCTATGCTAGCATTTCTTCTGCAATGTTGCTATCAGTGTGTCAAGAGTGGGAAAAGAGGGTTGCATTGACAATCCAACACAATGGGTAGCACTTTGACCACATTTAATACGTGGTCATAAACTTGTAAATAACTCATGAAAGAATAAAGGTATGTTAAAACCAAGCACACCATTGATTTTCTTATGAAATTCTCAATACGTTTGATGTGTCACATGACCCTCTTCCCATTGAAAAAAATAAAGTTGTATCCAAAATGGCCAACTTCAAAATGGCCGCCAAGGTCACCCCCCATCTGGAAAAGTTTTCTCCCTCCCATACACTAATGTGACCCAAACAGGAATATGATATCACCAACCATTCCCATTTTATTTAGGTGCATCCATATAAATGGTCCACACTGTATTTTGATACCCAGATCAGATATAGTAGACAGCTTTATCTTGGCTGGATATCAAAAAACTGTTTCTTTATTATTATTTCCATAAATCATTTTAAAAAACTGGCACGGCATCCCCCAGGGTCAAACTGAGAGAAAAGAAGCCCTGGCACACAAACCCCACCAGCCCACATACCATATTACCCCCACCCCCCATTGAGTGAAATTTTGTTTTTATATAGTCATGCCCCTCATTACTTTCTTAAAGGTGTTAAAGAGACACATATGAATAATAGTGAATTAAAGTAATCTCCAGCGCCACCTTTTCGAATCCAAATTTCCTAATGAAATTTGGATCTGAAAAGGTGGCGCTGGAGATTCCTTTCATTTACTGCTGTCATCATGAAAGCCAACTATCGTTCCAGCTGCCTGGGAGGTCTAGAGAGTAATTGTGGTGGAGCTGCAACTTCTTCCCCCTCCTATTCCCCATTTGAATACGTATGAATGATCGTGTAGTGGGTATGATCGACCACAGCTCCCTTTACATGTTGCGCTCTCCAAATCCCCAGAGATTGGAAAGTTATCCTATCTCATATTCAGTAGATAAGTTCCCAGCTTGGGATAGCCCATTTAAACAGGTTTTTTTTTTTTTTTTTTTTTTTTTTTCCAAAATATATTTATTAAGGAAGGAAAAACATGAACAATTATAAAGAGTAACATTTTGCTCATATACAGAAAATAAGTAAGTCTCATATTGCCAACACATATGAACATAAATCTTCCTATCGAGATTATTAAGGTATTCGAGAAAAATATACGCATTATAGTATGGAGTATTTCTATGTCAAACCATTACATAAAAACAATATAAAAGAATAAAGAGAGAACGGAAAGGTGAGATGAGAGAAGAGATAGAGAGTATAGAGGGAGGGGGGGAGAGGACGGAAAGGCATGGGAAAGGGTGTGGGAGGGGGAAGGGTGAGGGAATAATCTGCTACGTAGTTGGTGGTTAATAGTCTAATAGATAGGAGGTGAGGCGTGCGGTACAGTAACTCTCGGTCTCTCAAGAAACGTCTTTGTACCATAAATCTATTCAAGCATCTCCCAACCAGGAGGAAACATCTGGACCTTCTATAAAGAGGTGCCAAGCGCACCACGTTCCCTGGTGTTTATCCCATTTATCGGAGTCTTGAGCAATGAGGGATTCCATGCGCTCAAGTCTGTTCATTTCTCTTATCCACTCTCCGACTGTCGGGGTCTCCGCAGTTTTCCAATGTCTAGGGATTATGATTCTGGCTGCTATTAGACAGAATCTAAATAGGCCATTTTTAGTCGCTGCCAGAGGGCCCGGAATCAGAGACAGGAGCGCCACCTGAGGTGATGGATCTCGAGACACTCCCGTGACAGAGCTGAATATTGCAAAGACCTTTTGCCAAAATTGTTGCAAAGGCTCGCAGGACCACCAGATATGTAATGGCGTTCCCACCTCTCTCCCACATCTCCAACATAGTTCTGATACATCAGGGTATACCTTATGAAGGAAATCTGGACACCTGTACCACCTGGTTAAAATCTTGTAATTTTTCTCCTGTGACGCACAGGACACAGATAGCCTATGAGTCAGGGTGAAAATCTTTTGGAGATCTGTAGCGGAGAAGGTGGTCTGTAAATCTCTCTGCCAGGTCTCTATATACGGAGGTGGGTCTACTGTGGTCAACTCAGTCAGTATATTGTACATTAAAGACACTGAGTGGAGGGGACCCTCAGCAGAACTCAGAGTAAGCTCTAGAGCAGTAGGAGGTTCCGACTTCAAGGACGCAAGGTAAGATTTAAGTTGGGAAAACTCCAACCAAGACATAGAGTCCCCCTCCAAACCCCTCCGCAAAGCCTCCACCGTGGAAAAGCCCGAGAGCAAAGTCATAACCTGTCCTATGATTGGTCTATCTGACTCCTTCCAACAAAGGAAACTGTGTCTGCCTATTGCCGGTGGAAAATCAGCATTGTTAAAGAGAGGGCGTAAACTGCTAGGATGATTAATTAGTTTCAACCTACCTCCACGTGAGTCCCAGAACCTAAGAAAGGATTGTGTGAGAGGCGAGAATTCTGATAATAAGGGTCTATGAGAGGGAGCGCACCAGGGTAGTACATAAAGAGGAAGGGGCGACAGGAGATCCTCTATTGATACCCATTGTTTATGAATTCGGTTGTATTTCCAGTCCACCATTCTAGACAAAAGGACCGAGCGGTAATATCGATGGAAATCTGGTAAGCCCGACCCCCCCTTAGACTTCGGGCTCGTGAGGACAGAGAATCTCAAGCGAGGTTTTCTCGTGCCCCATACAAATCTACGTATGGCTGAGTGTAGCCGTTTGAAAAAATAATCCGGGACGTAAATAGGGATGGTCTGGAATAAATATAGAAAACGTGGAAGTACATCCATTTTAATCGCGTTAATGCGACCGAACCATGATAGTTGCGCTCTATTATAGTTTTTTAAGTCCTTTAGTGTCCTGTTTAGTAGTGGGATATAGTTTAGGGAGAACAGATCATCAAATTCACGAGAGATATTCGTACCGAGATACTTCAGAGCTTTTTCTTCCCATCTGAAATTAAAAGATGATCGAAGTCTGTGTACCGTTTCATCAGGGAGAGTTATATTAAGAGCCTCTGTTTTGGTGTAGTTCACCTTAAAATTAGAGACCTCTGCAAATTTCTGGAACTCCTGTATCAGTACCGGGAAAGCTATTGTGGGATTAGAGATATATAATAGTAAGTCGTCTGCATATAGGGAGAGTTTATAGTGTTGATCGTCAATTTGTATCCCTTTGATGTCATTAGATTTCCTCAGTGCATTTGCCAAATGTTCCATGGCTATCACATATAGCAAAGGCGATAAGGGACATCCCTGTCGCGTTCCATTAGATATCTTGAAGGGCGAGGAAAGGGTGCCATTGACCCTCAGACGTGCCGTGGGCCCTTTGTATAGTGCAGCTATTTTTCCCAAAACGTTCGCTCCTAAGCCTAACTGTTTTAGTGATGTAAATAAAAATGTCCATCCAAGGCGATCAAATGCTTTCTCCGCATCAATGGATAGGAGACATGCTGGGATCTTTTGCTTACGTATAAAAGAGGTTAATAGCAAGGTTTTGATAGTGTTGTCTCTAGTCTCCCTTCTTTGTATAAAGCCTGTTTGGTCGCCATGGATGGAACTCAGCAATTGTGGTCCTAATCTGTTGGCCAACATTTTCGCTAGGATTTTCACATCTACATTAATTAGTGAGATAGGGCGGTAGTTGGAACACAACAAAGGGTCCTTGCCAGGCTTGGGGATGACCGTAATTGTAGCGGTCAGTGTCTGAGGGGTCAATGGGCAGTCATCCGAGATAATGTTAAATAAAGAGGTTAAGAATGGGGCTAAAGTTGGAGCGAACGTTTTGTAAAAATTTGCTGGGAGTCCATCAGGACCTGGGCTCTTTCCGTTGGCGAGAGACTTGATGGTGTCAATAATTTCTTGGGTAGTGAAAGGAGATTCCAGAGCAGAGGCCTCTTCAGCAGGGATAGGTGGGAGCGGAGTATCAGATATATATTTATCTACTCGTTTCTGAAATTCTGGTTCCGACATGTCAGCCAGTGGACCCCTCAGGTTATAAAGAGAATCGTAGTAATTTTTAAAAGTATCCACTATTCCTTTGGGTTCATGTATTAAACTACCAGATTTTGACTGAATAGAAGGGATATACGTGATTGGGGCGCGAGGATGTAGAAATCTGGCCAAAGCTTTGCCTGGTTTATCTGCAAATTCATACATACATTTACGCATTCGGTCTCTCTGTCTAGCCGATGCTGAATCAATAAGGGATCCCAAAGTCATTCTGGTTTTCAGAATATCGGCCAGTGTTTTATGGTTTCTGGATCTCTTATGGTGATCTTCTAGATTTTGTAGGGTATTCATTAAATTCGAGATCTCCGTCGTCCGCTCCCTTTTCAATCTGGAGCCCATCTGAATCATTACTCCTCTAACCACTCCCTTAAGAGCTTCCCATTGGAACGGTAATGCAGTGGGGTCATGTTCATGTATTTTTAAGAAGTCGGAGATTGCTGTATTGATCGCCGTCCGGCAATCTTGTCTCCGGAGAAGTTCTGGATTAAGGGACCAAGACCATTCAGTAGGAGATAAACCTGGGAGATGCAAAGACAAGCCTATAGGGGAATGGTCTGACCATATCATGGGGTCTATCCAGGACTCCGGGTCCGCTGACAATAAATTATGGCTAATTAGGAAAAAGTCAATTCTGCTGTGTGTGTTGTGAACATGGGAATAATAGGTATAGTCCCGATCTCTTGGGTGGGACAGCCGCCAGACATCCACTAATCTAGATTCTACTAGTTTTGCTCTCAGGCCTTCCAGGTGGGAAGCCGGTACAGAGGTCTTACCTGATGAGGAGTCCACACTATGATCAAGGACAAGGTTAAAGTCGCCTCCGAGCACTGTTGAGCCCTCTGCAAATGTAGAAAGTAGGCGAAGGTAGGTCCTGCAAGCCCGTGCTTGATCCTGATTAGGGAGATAAACATTGGCAATGGTGAAAATCTCATTTGCGATACGTAATTTTATAAACAAATATCTGCCATGCGGGTCTATTGTGTGATCTAAGATCTCAGCTCCTAAGGACTTATGGAGGGCTATGCTTACTCCTTTGGATTTTGAATCTGGGTTGGCACTATGGTACCAGGGGTGTAGAATCTGTTTTTAAAAGCGGGAACGTGGTCCGCTCGAAAGTGTGTCTCTTGTAAGAGCAAGATGTGCGCACGCCTCTTGTGCATGTGGTATAATACCTGTGATCGTTTTTCTGGACTATTAAAGCCTCTGACGTTCAAGGAATATATTTTTAATGACGCCATCAGGACTACCTGATTAATGCAACAATGCTAAGGATAGTAGAGTACTGGGTACAGGATAGGGGTAGCAAGGGATGGGATAGAGGGGGGGATTTTGGTAGGGCAAATTAGGAGCGTAAGAAGATTAGTTGAGAGAAAATAGAGAAAGGAAAAAAGAATAAGAAAAGTAGTATTGGAAATTATCCAATAGACCTCGGGGTCTCTAAGCCCGAGTGTCAAAGAAAAGATCTGAATCAGAAAAAATTTCTGAGTATGGTGTCAAAGACACTCCCTATTGAGGGGACTGACTGGTACAGGCCACCGTTGCCATAAGCGCTCCACCCATAGTTAACAGCCTCATATATCTTAAACATTATAACAGTTCGGTGACTACAGCAACACGCTCAGATGAAGTCAGAAGACTTTTCCAAAGTCACCACATTAAAATACCAAGACAAAAAATAGTGCTTTTCAAGGTAACCCTTTAGCCCAAAATAGGTCACTTCATGACCAATCAGGCATAGCTATGAATCTCTGGGAACTCAAACAAAAGCGAAGAACCAGTCTCAGGTATGATCCTCAGAGGTTGTGTTCCGGCGCCCCGAACCGCGTCTCCTTTTCTTTTCTCCCTCGGGGCGAGGACGCCAGTCTCCTCTGGGTCCCCTGTAGAAGAAGGCAGGTAATTGCGGCCAATCTAGAATCTCCACCGTCGGGATATTCAACTCCTTGCAGAACTCTGGTATGTCAGCAGGTGTCCTTAAGATAGTCATTCCCCTTTCACCTCTGACTTGTAACTGGAATGGGTATCCCCAGGAATAAGTGATGTTCTTGTCACGTAAGATCTCCAATAGGGGTCTTAAAGCCCTTCTTTTTGCTAGGGTAAGTCGTGATAAGTCCGCGAGGAGCTGTATATTTGTCCCATTGAAGTCGATGGACTCTGACTCTCTAGCCCTATGCATGATTTCTTCTTTTAATTGGAAGAAATGTATACGGCATATTACGTCTCTGGGACGGGATGGATCAGGATTTTTAGGACCGAGAGATCTGTGGGCTCTGTCCATTTCAATATAGTCGTCTAGGGGCTTATCCAACAATGAGTTGAAAATACGTTGGAGAGCCGGTGCTAGGTCTCGAGGGGCTATTGACTCTGGAAGACCTCGTATCCTAATGTTATTCCGTCTGTGACGATTTTCAGAGTCCTCCATCATGTCAAAAATAAGTTGAAAAGTATTAGAGTGTTGGTTCAATAATTGCTGATGTTCCTGCAATTGGGAGGAGATATTAGAGATATCGTTTTCTATCATTTGGACTGAGCTCTTAAGTGTGGTAGTATCCTCTGCAAGGGATTTGATCTCTGCCTTACAGGAATTCTCCAGCCGTAGGATATATCCCTCCATATCTGCTTTTGTAGGGATTGATTGTAAGCGTGCATAGATTTCCTGTAAATCCGAGGTCTGAGCTCTCACATCTTGTAAGGTATGAGATGTAGGTAGCTCCCTGGAATTGATGGAGGTGGGCGATGTGGGTGAGGGAAAAAGTACAGATGTGCCCCCTATTCCTGGTGGAGTGTCCTCAGCCATTAGTGTGGAGTTTAACAGTGTAGGATCTCTAGATTGTGAAGGGGACTTGTTGGCCCCACATGAGTGTCCCTTGGGGGAGCCGGCAGGTTTCTGCTGGGCTCCAGCTTTCACCTGAGGCTGTGAGGGCTTCTTGTTTGTGTGTGCCAATTCCGGAACTGCCTGTCCCGGGCCCCCCCCGCCGAGTACCTTCTTGTTATTGATCAGGTTTCCCGCGGTGCTGTTGCGAGTCTCCCGCCCGGCTGTCGGGTCCTCAATATAAGAACGAGGGGAGGAGGGGGAGCTCAACGCTGCAGCGTCTGCAGCGGCCGCCATTGTTGGGCGCGTGGAGCGCCGGCCTGTACCTCCAGGAGCGAGGAACTTGGTGATAGTTTGCTTTGTAGGCATCACTTCTGTGTCTCAGTGTGCCTGATGATAAGCGGAGTCACCGACCGTATGCAGGACCGGAGGTGCGGCTGTTTCTCGCTGTAGATGTGCTTTTAGATCGGGTGGCAGCGGGAGCTCGGCTCACACACGTCCTCTCGGCGCCATGTCCAGGCCACGCCCCCCAGGTTTTTTAAGATTTATATTTATTTGCCCATATAAATGTAAAAATAATAAACCAATACTTACAATCCTAAAGTACAATGCCATCTCTCCAACAGCAGGACAGGTAATCGTACAGTGCAGTATATATATATATAGTAAGGAGCATATACTTCCCAGCATATGAAGCTGATGTCACACATGCCTGGGCTTTTCAGAACTGCCCATCACGGTCCTACTCTTTTTATTTTGAATATGCTGGGGCCTGTTCTGCCTTCTTTCACATATGCCAGTCTAGCAGAATGGGAGTGGTTCTGAAACGCACCAGATAAGTACTGCTTTTAATGTTTCTGCTTTTTACCTATGTTGTAGGCTGCTTAGCACAACTTAAATGGAATTAAAAAAGTATATAAAGTAGGACCACCATGAATGTGGCAGGCAATTATGGAGCATGTCTCAATGTTTTTTTAACAATTCCGGCATTTTTCACACTTTCTTTGCTGTAAGAGAAAACTATTGGTATACAATTTAATTCCTGTCTAATACTTGTTTGAGGTATAAAACACTGAAAAGTAAATGGGCGCTCAATAGTGTAAATCTGTAAAATTTGTAATATTCGGCAAGTTTTTAAACTGCTCACCTGTTTGGGTTGTGAGACGTCACAAACCCCTTTAGCACCTGTGACAACTATAGATGTCAAGCTTTTTTTGGTCTGCAGCCTCCCACATGTTGGATCAAACAAGCATGTGTAGGAGAAAAGGGATTAAAAACCACGCTCGCGTTCCAAGAAATCCACATGATTCACGTTATTTGGAATTCATATGGTCGTTTATTTTACGCATTTCAAGTTGAACCCTTTCCTCAGAAAACACCACACAAAACAGATGACATCTGCTTTGTGTGGTGTTTTCTGAGGAAAGGGTTCAAGCCAGAAACGCATAAAATAAACGACCATATGAATTCCAAATAACGTGAATCATATGGATTTCTTGAAACGGGAGTGTGGTTTTTAATCCCTTTTCTCCTACACATGCTTAATATTTGTTTGAAGCAGAGATTGCCTGTCTATTTTATCTACTTTACTCTTTTGTTTGTCCAATATTTTTCTTTTATAACCCTTATCTGCAAACATGGAATCAAATATGTCCCCAAATTCCTCATCCTTACTCACAACATGCTTAGTCTTCAGTAGCTGGCTATAGGGAATGGATTCCACCATTTTTCTGGGGTGGTGTCTAGTAAAGAGTAAAATATTGTTCATATCAATGGTTTTCTCACGTAACTGAGTTTTTAAACCTTTATCTTCCTTAAGCACTAGCACATCTAGAAATTGTATACTCTTTGTAGCACTCACCATAGTAAACTTAATGGTAGGGCTGATGGTATTCATGAATAAATGGAAATCATCCAATTGCAATTTAATCCCAGTTCAAATAAAGAAGACATCGTCTATGTATCCCCACCACCCACACATAGATGAGGACCTCCTAAAGGACCCCTATAGTAATTTTGGCATAAGAATATGCCATTTTGCACACATAGCTGTACCTTTCAATTGTTGAAAAAAGATTATCGCTAAACAAAAAATAGTTCCACCTTAGCTTTAACTCCAAGTTTCAAAATTTAACATTTGCATCCTCTGAATAGTTAGAATCATGACGTTTCCTCTTCACAACTATAATGCCCTCCTCATGTGAAATTGAAGTATATTAGATAATATCAAAGGAGACTAGGATGTAATGTTCCTGCATTCTAATATTCTGCATTTTGAGTAGAAAATCCATTGTGTCTTTAACCCCTTCATGACCGGGGAATTTTTCATTTTTCATTTTCGTTTTTTGCTCCCCTGCTTCCAAGAGCCATTACATTTTTATTTTTCCGTCAATATAGACATATGATGGCTTGTTTTTTGCGGGATGAGATGTACTTTCTTATGCATAATTTATTTTACCATATAGTGTACATGGAGATTTCAAAAAAATTCTAAATGCAGTTAAATTGCAAAAATAGTGCAATTACACGTTTGTATTTTGGGTATTTTAGTCGCCATGTTCTCTATATGGTAAAACCGACATGACGGAATGATGCCTCGGGTCAGTACGAGTTCATAGACACCCAACATTTATACCTTTATTGGTATGTAGGGGGTGAAAAAAAATTTTGAAGTTTGCAAAAAAACAAAAACTGACTTTTTGCGCCATGTTCTGCGACCCGTAGCACCCTCATTTTCGGGATCTTGGGCTGTTTGATGGCTTATTTTTTGCGTCTTGAGCTAACATTTCTAATTATACCATTTTTGGGGGGATCCGCAGTTTTGCTCGCCTGTTAATGCATTTTATAGCAATGTTGTGGCAACCAAAAAAACGGAATTTTGAAGTTCGGACCAATTTTTCTGTTACGGAGTTTACGGCTCTCATTAACGGACTTAATGCTTCCTCATGAATCAAGACCATCAGAGAAATGGCGTGTTCCTCTGGGTGTACCTCACTACTAATTATTCCTGTCAGAGACTTGATGTGAGTTTGACAAATGATGAAAGCAATGCTGTCGCCCCTCCATCACCAGCTACATTGTTGTACCTGTGCAAAAATGGCAATTTGTGTGTTTATTTTTAAAGGTTTCACACCAGAATTCTGTTGTAAAAACTTTGATAACTTGGGTCTTTAGTGTCCAGGGCAGCATGATCAGTTACTGAAGTCCTGGCTGCATCCCATATTTTAAACAAGCAAGACGTTTTGTCCCAAAACTCTAGAAGAGGTCCAATTTTCTACTATGTTTTTCCAGGCAAGGTGCATGAAATATCATCAGACCTTTTCCTTAATAATACTTAAATGTGTTTTCCCATTAACAAACTTAATTTTAAAGTTGACTTTCATCAATAGATTTTGGAACAATAAGTCCTGTATATATGTGTCCCTGCTATGTACTGTGTAATGGCCGTTTCTGACCACACAGAAACATAGTCTGATTACACCACGTCTCCTGTGCTGAGGTAATCTTATATATGTGCCCCTGCTATGTACTGTGTAATGGCCGTGTCTGACCACACAGAAACATGATCTAATTATACCATGTCTCCTGTGCTGAGATAATCTTATATATGTGTCCCTGTTATGTGCTGTATAATGGCCATGTCTGACGTACAGGGACATGGTCAGATCATACCACATCTCCTGTGCTGAGATTATCTTATATATGTTTCCCTGATACGTGCTGTATAATGGCCATGTCTGACATACAGGTACATGGTCTGATAAATACCACATCTCCTAGCCCGGGGAGGTTGTAAAAAAGTATACGGACATTACATCATGGGATCAGAGCGGATTCTTTTTGTTTGGTAAAACATTTTCCTTCCTATTTTTGAAAAATGTTTTATTTCAAAGAAAGAATTATTTATGATCCACTGCTGTAATGTCTGTATACTATTTTGCATCCCCCACTGACCAGGAAATGTGGTATGATCAGGCCATGTCCCTGTATGTTCAGACACGGCCATTACACAGTACATAGCAGGAACAAATATATAAGAATATCTTAGCACAGGAAAACAATTCTTTAAATGCATCCAATTGTGCAAATTGTCACTTCAGTCATAATGGACTCAATAACGAGCCTTTCAATATAACTTAATATTTACGCCATATCAGAACCCCAACCTGCACATGCTGCATTTCAGGGTGATTGCCCCTCATCAGTGCAAAGTATGCAATCTGATATGGCTTTATGAGGGGTTATGACAAGATCAAGGGAATAGCTACTCTCCTTATGGAGATTAATCCGGCATGGCAGCAGTGAGGAGTCTTTTATCTGCAATGCTCCTCTGGGATATATGCATATTGTCTTTTCAGTGAGGAAGTACATGAACTCTAGTGTCACCTACTGAAAGTAGCAATCCTAAAAATCAAAATCGACTCTTTATGCCTAAAAAATCTCAGTCATCAAATCTATACCTATACAAGATGGGGGTCACTCATATAATATTGGTCCTATGGGATATGTGCTCACCCTTAACGCATTTCGCTGTTAGGCTTCTTCAAGATTTGATGACTGAGATTCTTCAAGAAGCCTAACAGCGAAACGCGTTAAGGGTGAGCACATATCCCATAGGACCGATATTATATGAGTGACCCCCATCTTCTATAGCTATAGATTTGATGACTGAGATTTTTTAAGCATACTCTGGGCTAGTATATGTGATTTGTATATGTAACCACCTAGTGATCTGTGAGCAGGATTGCTTTTACCATCTAATCCTTGGAGGAGCTGACTATGTTATATGATGCAGGTGTGAGCACATAGAGTGAATTGTAATGGTATTATACACTGAATTGCAAGAAGGGGATGAACAGTACCCTTTCTGTATTGTGCAGAGTTTTTGATATCTTACCCTGTGTACATGCTGCACGATTAGATATAGCATATAACAACGGCAGATTTTTATAACAGATTAGTGCGTGATATACTGATTGAGTGGGGGACTGACTCCTGGGGCATATTGACACAGAGGTTTTTTTCAGACTTTACAACAAAAGGAGTGGTTGTTTAACATTCACTTATGTTAATTGCACACTATATGGCTTCTTGTTGGTAGAAGGCTATGGATTGTTTCTTTTTTTGCACTAGTCACTTTTTGCACTAGTCACTTTTATATATGTTTGCTTAATTTGATGCATGCATATATATATGTGTATATACAGTGCCTACAAGTAGTATTCAACCCCCTGCAGATTTAGGTGGTTTGATAAGATGCCAATAAGTTAGAGCCTTCAAACTGCAAACGAGAGTAGGATTTATTAACAGAAGCATAAATCTTACAAACCAAAAAGTTATGTTGCTCAGTTGAATTTTAATAAATTTTAAACATAAAAGTGTGGGTCAATTATTATTCAACCCCTCAAACCACCAGCATTCTGTTTGGTCCCCCTAAAGTATTAGGAAGTAGCTCAGGCACAAATAACAATGAGCTTCACATGTGTGGATTAATTATCTCTTTTGCCAGCCTTTTCTGACTATTTAAGACCCTCCCCAAACTTGTGAACAGCACTCATACATGGTCAACATGGGAAAGACAAAGGAGCATTCCAAGGCCATCAGAGACAAGATTGTGGAGGGTCACAAGGCTGGCAAGGGGTACAAAACCCTTTCCAAGGAGTTGGGCCTACCTGTCTCCACTGTTGGGAGCATCATTCGGAAGTGGAAGGCTTATAGAACTACTGTTAGCCTTCCACGGCCTGGACAGCCTTTGAAAGTTTCCTCCCGTGCCGAGGCCAGGCTTGTCCGAAGAGTCAAGGCTCACCCAAGGACAACAAGGAAGGAGCTCCGGGAAGATCTCATGGCAGTGGGGACATTGGTTTCAGTCAATACCATAAGTAACGTACTCCACCGCAATGGTCTCCGTTCCAGAAGAGTCCGTAAGGTACCTTTACTTTCAAAGCGTCATGTCAAGGCTCGTCTACAGTTTGCTCATGATCACTTGGAGGACTCTGAGACAGACTGGTTCAAGGTTCTATGGTCTGATGAGACCAAGATCGAGATCTTTGGTGCCAACCACACACGTGACGTTTGGAGACTGGATGGCACTGCATACGACCCCAAGAATACCATCCCTACAGTCAAGCATGGTGGTGGCAGCATCATGCTGTGGGGCTGTTTCTCAGCCAAGGGGCCTGGCCATCTGGTCCGCATCCATGGGAAGATGGATAGCACGGCCTACCTGGAGATTTTGGCCAAGAACCTCCGCTCCTCCATCAAGGATCTTAAGATAGGTCGTAATTTCATCTTCCAACAAGACAATGACCCAAAGCACACAGCCAAGAAAACCAAGGCCTGGTTCAAGATGGAAAAAATCAAGGTGTTGGAGTGGCCTAGTCAGTCTCCTGACCTTAACCCAATTGAAAACTTGTGGAAGGAGCTCAAGATTAAAGTCCACATGAGACACCCAAAGAACCTAGATAACTTGGAGAAGATCTGCATGGAGGAGTGGGCCAAGATAACTCCAGAGACCTGTGCCAGCCTGATCAGGTCTTATAAAAGACCATTCTTAGCTGTAATTGCAAACAAGGGTTATTCCACAAAATATTAAACCTAGGGGTTGAATAATAATTGACACACACTTTTATGTTTAAAATTTATTAAAATTCAACTGAGCAACATAACTTTTTGGTTTGTAAGATTTATGCTTCTGTTAATAAATCCTACTCTCGTTTGCAGTTTGAAGGCTCTAACTTATTTGCATCTTATCAAACCACCTAAATCTGCAGGGGGTTGAATACTATTTGTAGGCACTGTATATATATATATATATATATATATATATATATATATCTAATATATAATTGCCGTAGCGCACTTCCGTCATATTTGGCGCTACTTCCGTCGTCGTGGACGTGGCTGCCAAAGTGACGGAAGTGCGTTAGGGTCATATTACATTACATTACATATATAGTGAACCTCCTCCTGCCCGCGCTCCCTGCCCGGTCACCCCCCGCCTGTCACCACTGTTCCCCCCGCTGCCCCATCACCCCCCTGCCTGTCACCATAGCCATCCTCCACTGCCCGCTCACCCCCCGCCTGTCACAACACTTCCCCCCGCTGCCCCATCAGGCCCCTGCCTGTCACAATAGCCACCCTCCACTGCCCGGTCACCCCCAGCCTATCACCACTGCCCCTCCGCTCCCCGATCGCCCCCCTCCACTCTCCGGTCACCCCCTGTCTGTCAGCACAGACCCCCTCCACTGTCCGGTCACCCCCCCCCCCCCGCCTCTTACCACAGCTCCCTCCAGCCAGCCGCGATCTCTCTTCATCCTGCTTGAGGACCTCTGATGACGTCACGATGATGGCTGGAGTCACAGATCACATGACCGTGATGTCATCATAGGTCCTGTCCCGATCTAACCTACTCTGCCTACTCATCCCCCTGCGCTGCACACTGACCCACGATCTGCTCCCTCACCCCCCGCTCTGACCACTGACCCCCACTCTGCCCTGACCCTGCTCTGCCCACTCACCCCCACTCTGACCACTGACCCCCACTCTGCCCCTGACCCTGCTCTGCCCAGCCAACGACAGGTCCTGTCCTGCCACCTACAAGACGGGTGGAGCGAGCCGCAGCAGGGTAAGTATCCTCACTGAGGTTTTTTTATTTTTATTATCACCATGAAGGAGCGGGGGAGGGGGGGGTGCAGCCCCAGAGGGAGGGGGGCCGCACAGACTGGAGGCCCAGAGGGACGGGTGCCGCGGGGAGCGGAGGGGGTCGGGAGGAGCGCCTCCATCCTGCCCCCCCTATCCATCCTGCCCCCCCCAACACCATCCTGCCCCCCCGACTCCATCCCACACCCCCACCACCATCCTCACCCCCCGCCAACATCCTGCCCCACCGCCTCCATCCTCCCCCCCCCCGCCACCATCCTGCCCTGCCGTCTCCATCCTGCCTCGCTCCATCCATCCTGCGCCACTCACCTCCATCCTGCCCCTCCGGCTCCATCCTGCCCCTCCGGCTCCATCCTGCCCCTCTGGCTCCATCCTGCCCCTCTGGCTCCATCCTGCCCTCTGCCTCCATCCTCCCCTCCCCCTCCATCCTGCCCCGCCCCCTCCATCCTGCCCCGCCCCCTCCATCCTGCTCCGCCACCCCATCCTGCTCCGCCACCCACCATCCTGCCCCCCTTGCTCCTTCCTGCCCCACTCGCTACTTCCTGCCCCGCTCACTCCATCCTGCCCTGCTCACTCCATCCTGCCCTGCTTGCTCCATCCTCACCCCCGCTGTTCTTGCTCCCCCGCCTCCATCCTGCCCCGCTTGTTCCATTCTGCTCATCTGCTCAATCATGCCCCTTCGGCTTCATCCTACTCCTCCGCCTCCATCCTGAACCACTCAATCCATCCTGCCCCCCGCTCTTCTTGCTCCCCCGCCACCATCCTGCCCCGCTCGCTCCATCCTGCCCCCCCCTCCCCCGCCTCCATCCTGTTGCCCCGCCTTCATCCTGTTGCCCCGGCTCCATCCTGTTCCCCCCGGCTCCATCCTGTTCCCCCCGGCTCCATCCTGTTCCCCCCGGCTCCATCCTCTTTCCCCCGGCTCCATCCTGTTTCCCCCGGCTCCATCCTGTTTCCCCCGCCTCCATCCTGCCCCCTCCCTCTCCATCCTGCCCCCCCTTCCCGCTACATCCTGCCCCGCTCGCTCCATCCTGCCCCACTCGCTCCATTCTGCCCCCCAAACACAATCCTGCCCCCCCTCCCCTCCTCAGCTGATCGCTTGCCCAGGCAACTACAGGTCCTAAAGGCCTGTAGGACCTACAAGGCGGAGGTGGAGCGAGCCGCCGGACAGGTGAGTATCCTCACTGAGGATTTTTTTAATTTTACTGTGGATGACCGGGGGCCAGGAGGAGTGGGGGACCGCGGTGACCGCAGTATTGCCATATACCATAGTGCTGCTATACATGTGCTATAATGTACTGCCATATACCATAGTGCTGCTATACATGTACTGTAATGTACCGCCATATACCACAGCACTGCTATACATGTACTGTAATGTACCGCCATATACTATAGTGCTGCTATACATTTACTATAATCTACCGCCATATACTATAGTGCTGCTATACATGTGCTCTAATTACCACCATATACCATCGTACTGCTATATATATATATATATATATATATATATATATATATGTACTTCACTCATGTTTACTTAACAAGTTCTGCCAATCACAGTATGTAAACTACATACATATTCTACACTACCCCATTCTTTACAATCGGCCCGCCATATATAAAAGCCAAAGCCACTTCCGTCTTCAAGTGACAACAATTCATCACCGGACGCAAGTGCCTTGGGCACTACACCCGCTCAGGGTGGACCAAGATGCTGGTCGTAAGCAGAGCGGGACTCACCCAGCCCCGTCACGCTTACGGCCACCCCAACACTGCCCTAAACACCCACACATCACGGCCGAGAGACGACCGGCGTCAGCCGGTTGTCTCCTGTTCGCCACACACCACTTCGGGAGATGACCGCCATTACCTCCGGCTCCTTTCACAAGTCCTGGCTCCTCCCCCTCACTTCCGCCGCCCAGGGCTGCGCAATGGCGCCCGCACAGATCACCCTCCGCTCCTGCACTGCCACCAGCCTCCGGGGCTCAGTCCTCTGCCGGACGGCAGGAGGCCAAGTGGCCCCGGGGATACGAACACCGCTGCTGTGCAGCCTACACTGAGGGAGAGAGGTATGCAGCCTGTAGGAGGAGGATAGGTGGCGTGATGTCACCCCTCCAGCCTCCCCTGTCCTTTGCCCTCCAGCCTCCCCTGTCCTCTGCCCTCCAGCCTCCCCTGTCCTCTGCCCTCCAGCCTCCCCTGTCCTCTGCCCTCCAGCCTCCCCTGTCCTCTGCCCTCCAGCCTCCCCTGTCCTCACCCCTCCAGCCTCCGCTCTCCTCACCCTTCCATATGCAATGTACAGTATGTGTATATATGTATCCACTTCCGTCACTTTGTCCACACTTCCGTCACTTTGTCCGCACTTCCGTCACTTTGTCCGCACTTCCGTCACTTTGTACACACACATACACATACACACACACACAAACACACACACTCCGCTATACTTACCACTGGCCCTACGTCCGCCGCCTGCATCCTCAGTCGACATCTCGCCGCCCCCGAACTACTGGATCCAATATAGCATCCAAGAAGTCTCGCCAAACTTCCCACACCCAATATTGGATCCAGTCGTCCGGGGGCGGCGACATGTCGACCCAGGATCCATGTGGCGGGGAAGACGCAGGGCCGCTGCTAAGTATACCGAAGTGTCTGTATGTCTGTGTGTATGTGTGTGCTGACCGCTCTGCCCACGGCGCTGCGCTGACCACTCTGCCCACGGCGCTGCACTCACCACTCTGCCCACGGCGCTGCACTGACCACTCTGCCCACGACGCTGCACTGACCAATCTCACCGCACTCACTGCTAACCACTGAGCCACCACACTCACTGCTAACCACTGAGCCACCACACTCACTGCTAACCACTGAACCACCGCACTCACTGCTAACCACTGAGCCACCGCACTCACTGCTAACCACTGAGCCACCGCACTCACTGCTAACCACTGAGCCACCGCACTCACTGCTAACCACTAAGCCACCGCCCTGTGCTAAGCACTGAGCCACCGCGCAGTGCTAAGCACTGAGCCACCGCGCTGTGCTAACCACTGAGCCACCGCGCAGTGCTAACCACTGAGCCACCACGCAGTGCTAACCACTCAGCCACCACTATACACACAATTCATTTCACCCCACTCCCCTATTACTAAATCTCTCTCTCTTTCTCTCTCTCTCTCCTGTGCGACAGCACACACCGACCAATGAGCTTCACGCCTCCCTTCCTATTCAAATACATAGACGACTTTGAGTTTCACATTTACCGCTGTAAGTTATGCGCGAAGCTCATTGGTCGGCGCCAGCACACACCGACCAATGACCTTCGCGCCTCACTTACACCACTAAATTTCAAACTCAAAGTCCTCCATGTATCTCAATGGGAAGTGAGGCCCTTCTCTCATTGTACTCATGACAGTAGCAACATTAACCCCTTACATTCCGTTTTATCTGTAATTTCTATAACACAGTGTGTAGTTGTACTGCCACTACAAACTTTACCCCTTATATACCATTTCTGCCTTAACTCCATACGTTGTAGTCTCTATTACTACTCCCAGTAGGAACATTAACCCCTTATATTCCATTATTGCTGTTATTTCTATTACACAGTGTATAGTTGTAATCACACTGCGAAATTAACCCATTATATACCAGTTCAGCATTAACTGCATATTTAGTAGTGTTTATAACTACTGCCACTGGTACATTAACCCCTTGAACACCATTTTCCATATAATTTACAGCGCTGAGTCTGTTGTGGCAGTGCCTGTGGGACATTAACTCCTTCAATAACATTTTTTATATCATTATAAGCTCCTACTCTGTTATACTCCTGTTAGTCGCACATTAACTCTTTCTACACCTCCACTATATTGCTACCCTCACAGTTTTGCCTACATCGCCTACTTTGTCATATATCTGCTGTTTAAGTCTATTATTTACAACTCTTAAAAAAATTATATACAGATTCTAGACTCCCGATTCTTTAGAATCGGGCTCACAGCTAGTATATATATATATATATATATATACACAAATATATATATATACAAGGAATTTTTTATGGTATTTTCTGGTGTTCAATAGCATGAGTTTGTATTTCGCATTCACATTCATAAAATAATCAATTTTATTGTTTTTTTTACTAACTATTTAACTAGTAGCCTCTGTCACTGCCCTTGGAGGGTGTCTTTCATTAAACCAGTATTTTTTATATAAATTGCTCATGTAACACATTGATAATAAAGGAAAGCCCTATTTTATTGCAAATAAATATCTTGTGTCATTGACAATAAATTTTGGGGTGTCGTGGTCTCTGGAGGGGTTTTTTATACTTGAGTAATTTTCATTGTATGTAAAACAACTTTTATTGTATCATGTATGTATTTCAATAAAGTGACATTTTGTACCTCAAAATTTTGATGCAAAAACTCATTTGATATATAGGTTTTTTTTTAGGTAGTAACGATGTCGCTTGAACGACTCCAAACCCGTGACATTTAAGCGATATCATTAACGATCTCGTACTGTGCAACGGTACCTTTAGGATTTGTGTCAGATCAGAGCCCCAATCTGCAGACACTGCGTTTCGGTGTGATTTCCGCTCATCAGTGCAAATTGTGGAAATTATTATTATTATTCCAGGATCTTTGGACTTAAATGTACTTTGGGAAACCTCTTTACAGTAAGTACAAATCATGATACATCCATGTTGAGTGACCACATACAAATAGATGAAGCTTTACTCATCTATTATCTACTATCTATTATCATCTATTAATATTGTTGCAGTAGAAAGATTTTTTTAGGTGTATTTGAATATCAACACATACCTTCCCAATGAATGAATTACAAAATGTAGCATTATCCCACAAATACTAAAGCTTTCAAAGGCTAGTGCCTCAATATAGCAATCCGATAACATTAACTTGTCACGAGGTGTCGTTATGATACAATTAAGTTATTTAGAAGAAATATGATTGATTTATAGATAGAGATGCACTTATATTAGTCACTAGAATTACATTTGTCTCAACTTCGTTTTTCAACATTTGCATAAATGTATTAAAATAATGTCTTGCTGAAAATGATTTGCAAATGGATCAGACAAATTAAATGAATGATGAATCAAGGTTATTTTAAACATTGGAGCGCTTTGCCTTTGTAGGCACAAGATCGTTGGTTTTCAATGTGTTTACACATAATCTAAAAGATTTCTTGAGTTAAAAGTACGATTTCACCTACATTATAAGAACAACTAGCAACATATGGTAATATAAGAAATATGAAATCCTGTATGTGGCTTTTATAGTTGTGAAAGTATGTCACTGTTAGCATTGGGAATTATATGAATGCATTTATTACCCACTTGTGTTCTTTGAAAATTAATACGAGGAACATTAAAAGGAAATAATGCAGCAGAATTACATTTTTATTTACAGTAATAAATAATAGCCAGACTAAACATTTCTGAAGGCCAGAATTTAAAATATAAACAATGTACAATGCACAGTATAGAAATGTAAGACAGCTTAGCTGACTGGTATTTCTAATAATCTTGTAAACAATTTGAAGAAAATATAGGTACAGCTTAATCAACACTACGACTTTCAAATGGATTTTCCCACTACAGCCATTCTTGTTTTTTTATGTATCCCAAAGAATGGGAAACTAACCCGAATTCAAAGATACAATATAAAAAAAAATCAAAAAAGTCAAACAACAGCACAGAACCACAATAAACTGTACACATGGCAAACAAAATTATAATCTAATATATAAAGCTGAATGTGTGTATGTATGTATGTATGTATGTATGTATGTATGTATGTATATCCGGGATTGGCATCTACACAGTCGCAACTACAGCCACAAACTTTTGCACAGTCACACGTCTGGACCCCGAGAGCGTCATAGGCTATGTTGTGAGGCGAAATTTTAACCCTGCGCGTTCCAGTTCACCAAACAATTTTGTCCCTATCTACATAATGGGGAAAAAGTAAAAGGAAACGTGTGGGAGCAAAATCGACAGCTGCCAGCTACAGCCACAAAATTTTGCACAGTCACACGTCTGGACCCAGGAGCGTCATAGGCTATGTTGTGAGGCGAAATTTTAACCCTGCGCATTCCAGTTCACCAAACAATTTTGTCCCTATCTACATAATGGGGAAAAAGTAAATAGAAACATGTGGGAGCAAAATCGACAGCTGCCAGCTACAGCCACAAAATTTTGCACAGTCACACGTCTGGACCCTAGGAGCGTCATAGACTATGTTGTGAGGCGAAATTTTAACCCTGCGCATTCCAATTCACCAAACAATTTTGGCCCTATCTACATAATGGAGAGAAAGTGACAGTTACCAGTTGACAATTGTGAATGAGAGGGACTTAATGACAGCGCCAGAGACTAACAGCATATACCAGCATGGTGGGGCCCTGACATGGAATATTCACCACGCACGAGGACATGTATACACACTACATGCACACAAAGAGTAACAGCTAAGGTGGAGCCCCAACATTGGATACTCACCCGAACACAAACACACACACCACAAAGAGACACACACAACACAGAGACACACACCACACAGACACCCCCCCCACAGGGACACACACACAAACACACCCTATAGGGACACATGCACTCACCCCACAGGGACACACACATCACACACACATCACAGGGGCATACACACCCCACAGGGGCACAGAGACACACACACCCCACAGGAACACACGGACCCCATAGGGAAGGATACACACCAGAAACACCCCTCCCCCCACAAGGACACACACCACAGGGATACCCCTCCCCACCAAAAGGATACACACCACAGGTACCCCCCACAGGAACACACGCACACCACTGGGACACACACACCCCAGGGACACACACACCACAGGGACACACACATCACACAGACAGACACAGATGTGCATAAATCGCCTCACACAACTCGCCTCATACGTCTGGTATCTTTAATTTCCAAAAATAAACATCTGATTAAAAACAGCCAATGTGCAACACATGTGCCATATAGGGAATTAAGGCAGATGTCAGTCACATGAGCTGTCTATTATGTGTATGTGTGAGGTAACATATACTGTCCGGCCGGGGGAAGGGTTTACTGTTGGCTGGAGATTTATCAGGCTGCCTATAGCAACCAATCACAGATCAGCTTCTATTTTCCTACAAGTCATTAATGTGACATATTCAAATTCTATTTTGTTATAGCTAACATCAGTTATTTATTATCCCGGGCGTAGCCGGGTACTACAGCTAGTACGTTATAAAGTGCAAACTACAAAGACCCACACATAGCCATAAGTAGCTATGGGCACAGTGTTTATTACCTCACAGCATTCAAAGAAAATTAAAATGAACAGGTTATGGCTGCCATAGCAATATTTTAGGTCACAGCTTTAACCATATCCCATAGCCAGACCCATTTACCATTTCATTCTACCCTGGTCACACAAAAAAAAAGGTACAACTCCTTTAAGTCTGACCTCCCTGAGGAAGCGACATTTAGATATGTGAAATGCACGTTGGGAATTTGCTCTAGTAGAAGAGCAGTCTGTGTTCACTAAGGGTAATAATAGAGGTATGGCAACACTGTGAGTGGTGTTGCCATATATCTATGAAAAACATATATGTTTATGCATATAATACCTTGAACAGCATGTCTACTATTTAGGACTCTTGAACATATAATGTTTATACCTGACCGTACTATATTATGTATTCTCCTCTGAGGTTAATATACTGGATGTAGTAATCCTATGTTCTTTGATTTATCTAATACTTTATAACATACAGTATGTACTGTATATGCAATAAAGGAAACACATTTTTAACTTTAAAAACTCCTTTTTCTGCTTTTGTGGAGTGAGCTAATACTAGAATATTTTACAAGCTTATTTTCTGACTAAATTGCTGAACAAATTTTTGGGATAAAATGCACCTAGTGAATTTGTTTAGTCACTTAATGCTGTGTTCAATGTCATACCTTCCTTCACGTTTTACGCAGTATGAATTTCAGGATATAGCTTATACCTTCTCTGTGTCCCAAGTAAACAGACTATTGGTTCTGTAGTCAATTGTTTATTGTTCAACAATGAGTAATGTGTGGCAGAACTAGGAGAATACAAATAGCACAAATCAGTATTGAGCTTATCACTTGTGACAAAATGGACTTCTTTAATGTATAACACAGGATGGTTTCTTATGTAGCCAGACAGTATTTGTATTTTGTTTTCTACCTTGTGATGGCCCACTCATTGACTCCTACAAGTCTTGTAGATGCTTGGTAGTGTTTAACGTGTGTAATGTAATTATCTCACCTCTTTGTCATAGAAGGCCAGAGAACTTAATCCTCCTAAAAGTCCTTTGTATTACTATGTGTATTGCTAATTCTTTGTAAACTACTTCAGACACCATTGTTTGTGGTCAGGATGGCATACTAAATGTCACCCTCTTTGGCCCCTCGCTGCCCACATCACTTAAATGAACATTGTCCAGGCAGCTTGAAATCCAGCCAATGAGAGCACAGTCTTATTCCACCAATCGTGACATCCCCAACATCTTGCAATTAGTGATCACTGGGATATAAGCAGACCTATTCATTAATCAGTGAGATTTTGTCTAATGACCTTTGTCTAGGGACTTCGGCCCCGACTAGAGGTGAACGAGACTTGGTACAGGTGGCTAATCTAGGATCTACGGGTCCGATTGGCAGGCCATAACCTCAGGCCTAGGCACTTCAGTGCCGACCAAGGGGATCAGAACCTGGATTATAATATTACAAGGACTTCAGCATCGAATGTTCGGATTCGGCTGGGATAGCAAAAGACTGCATAAGGATGCAACACAGGTTGGGACAATCCAGTCACCTGGCTACAGATTTTGCTGTGATGGCTTTGAGGCTTTGAATATTCTAATCCCTGTTGAGCCAGCGGAAGGGTGAGATTCTGTTGCCTGTTTGCTGGTTATGTGTTATATGCTGTTAACTGTTTGGGCATCCAATAAAACCTTAATATTGTGGTTCCCTCTTTCTGTTTTGTCTGAGTAGTGTTCCACCCATGGGTAAGGAGCTCGGGCGTTCAGTTTGGGATGAGCCCTGGTCCCTGCTGTCTTTCGAAAGGCGGTTGGGCCAGCGGACGAGAGCACACACTGTCCCCCGTATCTCCACATCACATAAAACAACAGTAGTGATAATACAGTACATAGATCAAATGAGCATTGGAAACATACATCATAGCTATGACAGTATTCAGTACAGGAGATACTTCACTAAAACGAAGGCTTGAAGATAAACACATACATTCCTACAGACATAATTCCTATTTAAAAATGATTACTGTACAATCCTAATAACAGGTTCTAAAGTATCAAACATACAGACAGTGGCTTAACTCTCACCAGATTAATTTGACAAGGATGATGTGTGTTTACAAGAGAGAAGTAGGATGCAAGAGAACATGTGTATCTCGGATGGATCCTGTCTTATACTGATCTAAAATGGCTGCTCCACTTCTAAAGATAGAAAGGGTACAATGCACGGGGATCTTAAAGGAGAAGACACAAAAATATGCAGGTAATAGTGCCAGATTGTGCTAAACATTTTAAACATCACAACAGGGTAACATGTCACATTACACAGGTTATAAGTGTCAAACTAGAATTACTTTCTCCTACTGAGTCTAAATGGGCAGAAAACTCATAATACTGCTAAACTGTTCCATTGTCTTGGTCCATTACATCAAGAGAGCAGTGGAAAGCAGGCAGGTGGCAGAATCATCATTACATGAACCCCAGTGGAGTCTGAAGGTCCCAAGTGACAATTTTATACTCAATCAACTTTCTGTCAAGATTCCCATTTTTAAATATGTTAGTTCTTTGCTATTATCCCTGCTCAGGCCGCTTATTCAATGTTTCTCTTTTGCCCTCTTACCAAGACCAGCCACAACTTTTAATATCACAATATGGCCTGGACAAAGGGTGGAGAAGAGTATCTGTAAATAGCGTTGCCTTTAAAGTTATCTCAATAAAATATATTTTTACATTCTTTTACCTGTACCCTCTCTGGGTGCTTGTATTAAAGATAATGTAATTAGAATTACTATGCTCTAAGGGCAGTTCTCCACCATTGCCCCTGTCTTTGGTTACAGGCTGCAGTGGTGAGATCATGTCTTTTTTGTGATTGATGCAGCCAATATCTGAGCCAAATGGTCACATTAGGTAACACCAAAACAAGGAGTTACGACTGACATGTTAAAAATATGCAAATTGTTTATAAGAGTAAACAATATTTTTAAACCATTTGGATTTATTCAGTGTCAAGTATGAGCAAAGAAATGCATGCTCATACATGCCTTGACTGTGATCAGGCATTAGGGTACTAATTAGAGATGAGCGGTGTTGGATTCGAATTGTTTGCCAATCTCAAATTCGAGCTGTTTTGGGCGGTGTTCGAGTCATTCGACAAATGCGAACAATTAGCTTCATATTCGGCAGTTTGAGGTTATGTTCGATAACGCTTCGATCACCAAAAGTTTAACCCTAACCCTGTTAATATCCATTTTCTGTGTATAGTGTGTAGGGGGGTTAACACATCAGTGATGCAGAAATAATTGCGATCTCCATTTTTTATTCTCTAAACTGCAGATACAGTGGGGCGGTGCAGGCTGTCAGCCAATCACACACACACACAGCAAAGTGCATTTTTTGCACACAAGCAAGGTCAGGCATCATTGGCTGTGTAAGTCACATGTCCTAGCCCTAAAAGACCCAGCCATTTTCCCCATCGCCACCATTTGCTCATTGCTGTAGCTCTGTGTCAGACGGCACTGCTACTGCTGCTGTGGACGCTATACAGAGAAATCAAGCAATTGTGTTCTGATTCAGCTAATGAGCGAATACAAAGGTAGAAAGATAGGTTTAGGGAGTAGGGACTGTCTTAAGTAGGCATTTTTTGGCTGCAGCTAGTCCAGGCAATTTGTTCAGGCTAGTACTGTAGCAGTGTCACTTACATAGTGGTGTAGCACACTTGTGAAAGAAGCTACACCGCCTGTGTAATTGGTACTAATTTTACCTGCACCTTGCCCATGTCTGACTTCAGGTCAAGTAGCAGTGCCACAAAAACCTGTAGTGTAGGCCACTTCTAATAGAACCAACTACACCGCCTGTGTGGTTCCTACTGATTTTCACCTGCACCTTGCCCAGGTCTGACTTCGGGTCAAGTAGCAGTGCCACAAAACCAGTAGCGTAGGACGCTTCTAATAGAACCAACTACACCGCCTGTGTGGTCACTACTAATTTTTAACTGCACCTTGCCCAGGTCTGACTTCGGGTCAAGTAGCAGTGCCACAAAAACCTGTAGTGTAGGTCACTTCTAATAGAACCAACTACACCGCCTGTGCGGTTCCTACTAATTTTTAACTGTACCTTGCCCAGGTCTGACTTATGGTCAAGTAGCAGTGCCACAAAAACCCGTAGTGTTGGCCACTTCTAATAGAACCAACTACACCGCCTGTGTGGTTCCTACCGATTTTCACCTGCACCTTGACCAGGTCTCACTTCAGATCAAGTAGCAGTGTTGGTGCAGTCACCTCTGCTTGGTTTACATCTAGCTTTTTTTTGTCCAATAATTGTACAGTTGCCAATTTTGTCACATGCAAAATGAGTGGCATAAGGCTTGCTGCTGGTGGGAATGGGAGTAGGCGTGGTGGAAAGGGGAAAAAAGTTTGTGTCCGTGGGGTAGATGCTAAATCTACTTTAACATCTGCTGAAGAAAGATACCGTATATACTCGTGTATAAGCCGACCCGTGTATAAGCCGACCCCCCTACTTTTGCCCCCAAAACCTGGGGAAACCTATTGACTCGTGTATAAGCCGAGGGTGGACCCCAGAACAGGTATACAGCCCCCAGCAGTGTGGTATACAGGCCTTCCCAGTGGTAGTATACAGCAGCCTCCCCAGTGGTAGTATACGGCAGCCTCCCCAGTGGTAGTATACAGCAGCCTCCACAGTGGTATATACAGGCCCCAGCAGTATATACAGCAGCCCCAGTAGTATACAGCAGCCTCCCCAGTGGTATATACAGGACCCAGCAGTATATACAGGAGCCCCAGTAGTATACAGCAGCCTCCCCAGTGGTATATACAGTCCCCAGTAGTGTATACAGGCCCCAGTGGTATACAGGCCCCAGTGGTGTATACAGGCCCCAGTGGTGTATACAGGCCCCAGTGGTGTATACAGGCTCCAGTGGTGTATACAGGCCCCAGTGGTGTATACAGGCCCCAGTGATGTATACAGGCCCCAGTGGTATACAGGCGCCCCCCCCTGCTGCCGCACACCTGTTAGGAATAGATCATTATACTTATCCCTGTCCTGTCACCGCCGCTCTCTGACACCGCGCTCCTCCGGGTCTTCATGATTCCTCCTCCGGTGCACAGGCAATGACGTCATTGCCTGCGCCCGCCGGTCACAAGCAGGAAGAAGCATGAAGACCCGGAGGAGCGCGGTGTCAGAGAGCGGCGGTGGTGGCGGCGACAGGAAAGGGATAAGTATAATAATCTATTCCTTTACAGGTGTGCGGCAGCAAGGGGGGGGCCCTGTATACCACTGGTGGGTGGGGGCTGTATACCGAGTACCGTATATGACTCGTGTATAAGGCGAAGGGGGACTTTTCAGCACATTTTTTGTGCTGAAAAACTCGGCTTATACACAAGTATATACAGTAATCTTCCAGCCAAAGTAAGAAGTCAACTTTTTTCTGTGGCCAATCGGATATGATGCCTTTCTTACGGACACGAGCATCGGTACCATTTGTAAATGAGGCACAAAAACAGCAGGTGCTTGAATGGATTGCAACTGCTCCATCAAGTGGTCCCTCCTCCACCTCAACCCTCCAGTCATCTGAGGTGTCAGCCCAATCGCACTTGATTCCTCCAAACTCCCAAGTCTACAGCCGCCCTACTGAGTCTTGAGTAACAGATATGATTGAGTCTGCAGAGCTGTTTAGTCACACTATAGCCTGGGAATCAGAGGTCTTCTCCAAAGCTGCAGTGAATCCAGATGAGTTAATGATCTGCTCTGATGCCCAGAAGCTTTGTGAGTCAGATCCAGACCTAGATGAAAAAGGTTCTGACCTTCATGTACACCCTCATTCCCTAACAGTAACTACTCTTGGTGGACACAAGGAGGATAATGCTGATGAGACTCAGATACCAGATTGGATTGACAAATTAAGTTTTCGGTCAAGGCAGGAAGATGTTGTCTCTGAGGAGGACGAGGGGTGTGAAAACACAGAGGATGATGATGAGGTTGGAAATACCACTTACTGTCAACCCACAGTAAGCCAGTTGATGAGGTCAGCACAGGAGGTGGAGGAGGATGCTACTGACGACGAGGTTAGGTTTAGAGATGAGCCACCACCCTAGTGTTCGTGTTCGATTCAATTCGTCGAATCGGCGGCGTGTTCGACGAATGTTCGTCGAATGCTCGACAAACACCGTCGAACACCCCGGAACACTAAATAAACAGCTATATTGGGCTGTTTCACTTCCGCAATGTATACGCATACATTGCGGAAGTGAAATTAAGTAAAATAAAGTGTTAAAAATTTTTAAAAAATGTATGCTCACCTGTCCATGGTCCACCGATGGCTCTGGCAAGGTTCTCTTGCTGATAGGACCTGTGGTGACGTCATGTTATCGCGGGAACTCCGGTCACATGACCCGACGTTCAAACCGGATTCTCCCGGATTGCCCCGGTCCGGAGCAATCCGGCACCATAGAGTCCCATGTTATGGGGAGCCGGACTGCATCGGACTGGTACAATCTGGGAGAATCCGGTTTTCAAACCGTTTTTTTCTTTTGGACGCCTTCCCGCTGGGATTTTCAAATGAACAGATGACTCAGGTCAGCTGTTCACTTGAAGTAGCAGTGCTGTGAGGTTCGTGTGAGTTCATGCTTGCCTGCATGAACTCACATGAACTTTCCCATGTCAGGGTGCACAGCTCTGCTACATCTCTGGTGGAGGTTCTCTACCAGAGATGTAGCAGAGCTATAGAAGAACCCTGGATTGGACTACTCGGACAGAAGAGGATTTTTTTTAAAATAAAGATGGAGTCCCTAAGTGTGTTTTTGTTTTTTTTTAAATAAAAATAATTTTTCTTGGTGTTGTGTTTTTATTTAAACAATTTAATAGAAATTCATGGCTGTCATGTCTAATATTGGCATGACCCCATGAATTTCGGGCTTAGGGCCAGCTGATAGCAAAAAGCTAGCCCTAACCCCTTTATTACCCAGTGAGTCATGGCACCAGGGCCCTAGAAGAGTTGGGTTCAACGCCAAAACATGGCGCTTCAATGAACGCGCCATCTTCTGGGGCGGCTGCGGGCTGCCATTCGCAGAGGGGGGTGCCCAGAAGGCTTGGGCCTCCCTGCGCTGTGGATTCCAGCCCCCAGCTGCCTAGCTGTACCTGGCTGGACATAGAAATTGTGCGGAGCCCCACACATTTTTTCTTTATTATTTCATGAACTTCATGAAATAATAAAAAATAAGGGCTTTCCGATATTTCTGTGTCCAGGAAGGTACAAATAGTCAGCTGGGGGTTGGGGCAGCCCGTTGCCGCCTGCTTTATCTGGCTGGCATACAAAAAGATGGTGAAGCCCACGTCAACATTTTTCTGAAAAATCCATTAAACAATCCTATAAAATGGGACTGCATCTTTATTAACCCCTCGACCATGGTTGAGGGGTTAATAAAGATGCAGTCCCTTTCATTCATATAGTTTTTTTGATTTTGAGAAAAAAATTTGACGTGGGCTTCGCCTTATTTTTTGTATCCAGCCGGATAAAGCTAGGATACAGCTAGGCAGCCGGGGGCTGGAACCGCAGCGCAGGGAGGCCCATGCCTTCTGGGCACCCCCCCCCCGCCGAATGGCAGCCCGCTGCAGCCCCAGAAGATGGCACGTTCATTGAAGCGCCATGTTCTGGCGCTGAACTCAACTCTTCCAGGGCCCTGGTGCTGTGGCTCACTGGTGCACTGGTGCTGTGGCTCTTTTTAATAAAGATGGAGTCAATAAATGTGTTTTTTGTTTTATTTCAAATAAAAAAAAAATTTGTCTGTGTTGTGTTTTTTTTTACATAATTTACTAGAAATTCATGGCGGTAATGTCTACTATTGGCGTGACCGCCATGAATTTCGGGCTTAGGGCCAGCTGATAATACAAAGCTGGCCCTAACCCCTTTATTAACTAGTGAGCCACAGCACCAGGGCCCTGGAAGAGTTGGGTTCAGCGCCAGAACATGGAGCTTCAATGAACGTGCCATATTCTGGGGCGGCTGCGTGCTGCAATTCGCAGCACGGGGTGCCCAGAAGGCTTGGCCCTCCCTGCACTGCGGACTCCAGCCCAAAACTGCCTAGCTGTACCTGGCTGGACATAGAAATACCGCGGAGCCCCACGCATTTTTTTTTATTATTTCATGAAATTCATGAAATAATAAAATAAAGGGGCTCCCCTATATTGCTGTGTCCGGCCAGGTACAAATAGGCATCTGGGGGTTGGTGGCAGCCCGTCGCTGCCTGCTGTATCCGGCTGGATACAAAAATACGGCGAAGCCCACATCAATTTTTTTCTGAAAAATCCAAAAAACAATATGAATGAAGGGGGCTGCATCTTTATTAACCCCTCGACCATGGTTGATGGGTTAATAAAGATGCAGTCCCTTTTTATAGGATTGTTTAATGGATTTTTCATTCTCTCAGAACGTGTTTTCAGGACTGCTGGTGGTGTGCTGACAGACAAGCATACGAGTCTGTCCGACCAGAATGTGGACAGACTAACGTTCATAAAGATGAACAAGGCATGGATCCGCAAGAACTTTTTTACCCCTATGTCATCCTGGAGAGACTAAAGCCTTGTGGTTTTTTGCCTAAAAGTAACCATTTAAAGTTTGCAACTGTGGGGCAATTGATGCCACTTAAGTGGTGTCTGTGCCTAAATTTTTGGAAAAAATGGAGACTCTTCTAGTAGTCCCCTAAATGTGACACAATACTCATCGTCTGCACGAGGCCTTACAGATAGTGAGGAAAAACCTCACCAAATACTCATTGTCTGCACGAAGCCTTCCACAGACTACAGTTAAAACTTCACCTAATACTCGTCACCTGCACAAGGCTTTCCAGATACTGAGGAATAACATCACCAAATACTCCTTGCCTGCACAAGGCCTTCCAGATACTGAGGAATAACAACACCAAATACTCATCGTCTGCACGAGGCCTTACAGATACTGAAGTAAAACTCCCCAAATACTCATCGTCTGAACGTGGCCTTACAGATACTGCAGTAAAAACTCACCAAGTACTCATCGTCTGAACGTGGCCTTATAGATACTGAAGTAAAACTCACCAAATATTCATCGTCTGCACGTGGCCTTACAGATACTGAAGTAAAACTCACCAAATACTCATCGTGTGCATGATGCCTTACAAATACTGGAGTAAAAATGGATTTTAGAGGGGCATGACATGCCTATACCTGTGTCTCCTCCTCCTTTTATTCGTCCATCTCTTTTCTTTTCGCATTTGTATATGTACTTGTCACTTTTCCATGTGTTTGTTGTGTCTTCTGAGTAGTTTTTCACCTTTTGGACACCTTAGAAGGTGTTTTCTATGTGTGTGTACGTTTGTACGTGTTTGTGTTTGCCTGCCATTGTTTTCAATGGGATTTGACGAACATTCAACAAACATTCGACGAACACACATCAAATTCGACAAATCGAATCGAATTCGAATATCGGAGTGGTGGCTAATCTCTAGTACTAATTATCTGATGTATGTTCTGCTGTGCTAAATGCTCTTAGATGTTCTAGGCTCATGATCTTAAATGCTCTTGGATACGCAGATAATCAAGATCCAAAGCTAACATCTGCATTTGCAATTGCAGACTAATAACGTTGCAGATGTGCTCAATGGGAGACAAGTCCCAAGAGCTTGCAGGCCATGGTAGCACATTTAGGCACTGCAGGCTGCTCCCAGTAGTAAAAGCTACAAGTGGCTGTGTTCACTGCTACTGAAAAAATGGCCACACTTCTGGTTCAACAACTAAATCAATGTAACGCTGAGCTGTTAGCATACCTGTTAAAAACTAGAAAGGTCCAGTTACAGTACATTATGTCACCTCACACCATGATCTTGTAAGTAGCATCAGTGTGAGATTCCTTCATGAAGATCTCATCATGGTGTCTTCACGTGGTCTTCAGATAGAGACCCGGGGTTAGTAAGAAGCTATGAATGTTGAAATAGAGGTCTATACTCTATAGCAAAATGATAAACACAGATGTGTCTGGAGACCACTTGTGCAAGGGTTTCTGCTTTGTCCACCATTAGTTTAGCTTTATGGTAATCACTCTACTCTTTTTTTATTGCAACTTCTTTACCGATAGTTTATGGAAAGTATAGTTTATGGAAAATATAGTTTATGGAAAGTTGTTTCAATTCTTGCAATTTACCTCATGTTATAATTATGTTTTATTTGCAGAGTTCATTGCTGTTATGTGCTGATATTTGTGGAGAATCCTTGTTAACTCCTTCTGCTGAGTTTCTACTTTTTACGAGAAATATTAATAAAGCTTAATACTGTTTATCTTAATAGTGGGTATGTCCTCTTTTATAAGATTTGTGTTAACAGTTAAGTACATACCATGGTTATCTGTATCATCACATGATATGTCACTGCATAAATGCCCCATCGCTTCATATTGATTTGATATGTTAGGGGAAATATTACTATATAACCATGCTTATTTTGTTTGAAATTTTGCTTCAGAATTACTGCACCTAGTTGATGTAATCTCTGCATTGTATTTTTGTGTTGGGTTATTTTAACCTCTTCATGACATCTGCTGTACATGTCGGAAGCAGGTGTATGGAGAGGGCTTATTAAGTAAGCTCCCCAAACTCAACAGGTAAAGGCTGTGTATTATAGCCTGGATCTGCCTCTAATAATTGCAGGTGAACCAAAGCTCAACCCGCAATTGGTAAAGGAATCGTGTCACCTCCAGAACGCCTCATAAGATACCAAAACATGTCCCTGCAGCATATTATCACTAATCTCACACTCCTTTTGTGTCCTAAAAACATCCTGTGAAAGTGCATAAAAACATTTTAATACTTACTCATTAGGCATTATAATTAGCAGGGGCTATATTCTTTAGTCCTTAGGGCGTGTTGTTTTGCAGCCTCGAGGATCCACCCTCTCTCTGTCTTTTTGCTTTGCTTGTGCAGGCTTTACCCTCCCCCCTCTCTATCACTCACAGAATGGAAATCATTAGTCCTGCTTTCAGCTCCACATCACAGCCGCACAGACAAAGAGAGGGTGGATCCTCGAGGCTGCAAAACAACACGCCCTAGGAGCTAAAGAATATAGCCCCTACTAATTATAATCACTAATGAGTGAATATAAAATAGTTTTTATGCACTTTCACAAGATGCTTTTAGGAGACAAAAGGAGTGTGAGATTAGTGATAATATGCTGCAGGGACATGTTTTGGTAGCTTAGGAGGCGTTTTGGAGGTGACAGGATCCCTTTAACCTGTTAAATCCTACTCTCAAACACTGACAGCGGGTTTTAACACATGTCGGCATGGGAGTGCCCCATCGGCGCACCTAATATATGATTGTACATCGGCAATGGGTTGCTATGACAGCAGGGGTTCTGCTGAAGACCTTAGTGCTTGTCATTCCGGTGCTTCTTTGAAACCCTGCCTGTAGCTTCAAATTGGACTGTTATTATCACTATATGAGGCAGTGCTGTGGAATTGCTGTACATAGTACAAGCGATCAGATGATCGCAGATCATAGTCCCCTAAGGGGACTATTAAAACTAGTAAAAAAAAACAAGTTTTAAAAGTAAGAAGAGAAAAAATAAAATACACACATCCGGTATCACCACCTTCAGAAAAGTCAGATCCATCAAAATGTAAAAATGAGTAGCACCATCAGAAAGCACTGTAAGCAAAAAAGAATAAAGAGCGCCAAAATTATTATTTTTTTTTGATAACTGCAATACGACAAACAATGTTGTAACAAGCGATCAAAACAACATATCTATATCAGAATGGTATCAATAAAAATAGTGTCTCACCCTGCATGAAATAAGCTATCACTTGGCACGGTGTGACTCTGAAATGCATAACCTGCATGCATATATAGTATTATCAGATCATTTCAGGAATGTACTGGCTTTTACAGTGCCTACAAGTAGTATTCAACCCCCTGCAGATTTAGCTGGTTGACACATGCGGAATTAACTTGGCATTGTGACATTTGGACTGTAGATCAGCCTGGAAGTGAGAAATGCACCGCACCCAAAAAGATTTTTTTATTTTTTATTTTTTATTTTTTTAAGCGTTAAAAGTTAATTCAGAGGGTCATTTATTATTCAACCCCTCAAACAACCAGCATTCTGTTTGGTCCCCCTAAAGTATTAAGAAGTAGTTCAGGCACAAAGAACAATGAGCTTCACATGTGTGGATTAATTATCTCTTTTCTGACTATTTAAGACCCTCCCCAAACTTGTGAACAGCACTCATACATGGTCAACATGGGAAAGACAAAGGAGCATTCCAAGGCCATCAGAGACAAGATCGTGGAGGGTCTTAAGGCTGGCAAGGGGTACAAAACCCTTTCCAAGGAGTTGGGCCTACCTGTCTCCACTGTTGGGAGCATCATCCGGAAGTGGAAGGCTTATGGAACTACTGCTAGCCTTCCACGGCCTGGACAGCCTTTGAAAGTTTCCTCCCGTGCCGAGGCCAGGCTTGTCCGAAGAGTTAAGGCTAACCCAAGGACAACAAGGAAGGAGCTCCGGGAAGATCTCATGGCAATGGGGACATTGGTTTCAGTCAATACCATAAGTAACGTACTCCACCGCAATGGTCTCCGTTCCAGACGAGCCCGTAAGGTACCTTTACTTTCAAAGCGTCATGTCAAGGCTCGTCTACAGTTTGCTCATGATCACTTGGAGGACTCTGAGACAGACTGGTTCAAGGTTCTATGGTCTGATGAGACCAAGATCGAGATCTTTGGTGCCAACCACACACGTGACGTTTGGAGACTGGATGACACTGCATACGACCCCAAGAATACCATCCCTACAGTCAAGCATGGTGGTGGCAGCATCATGCTGTGGGGCTGTTTCTCAGCCAAGGGGCCTGGCCATCTGGTCCTCATCCATGGGAAGATGGATAGCACGGCCTACCTGGAGATTTTAGCCAAGAACCTCCGCTCCTCCTTCAAGGATCTTAAGATGGGTCGTAATTTCATCTTCCAACAAGACAACGACCCAAAGCACACAGCCAAGAAAACCAAGGCCTGGTTCAAGAGGGAAAAAATCAAGGTGATGGAGTGGCCTAGTCAGTCTCCTGACCTTAACCCAATTGAAAAGTTGTGGAAGGAGCTCAAGATTAAAGTCAACATGAGACACCCAAAGAACCTAGATAACTTGGAGAAGATCTGCATGGAGGAGTGGGCCAAGATAACTCCAGAGACATGTGCCGGCCTGATCAGGTCTTATAAAAGACGATTATTAGCTGTAATTGCAAACAAGGGTTATTCCACAAAATATTAAACCTAGGGGTTGAATAATAATTGACCCACACTTTTATGTTTAAAATTTATTAAAATTCAACTGAGCAACATAACTTTTTGGTTTGTAAGATTTATGCTTCTGTTAATAAATCCTACTCTCATTTGCAGTTTGAAGGCTCTAACTTATTTGCATCTTATCAAACCACCTAAATCTGCGGGGGGTTGCATACTACTTGTAGGCACTGTATAACTCAATAAGGCAGCACATATTTGCAAGCCTATTTGTTCACTTTTTCTTTTACTACAAAACTAGAAAAACTTGCTGCTATGTTCCTGGCACCAAATCATGACCCCTAGTGCGTTGTCCGAAAGTATACTTCTACCAGAATATAAACACCTGCTATTAAGCTATAAATATTGGCGGCCTCAATGCTTAAAAATGTAACAATGGTTATCTTGACTTGTAGTGCACAGTCTTGGCAACTTGTAATAGAGGGTTACCTCTATTAAAGAGGACCTTTCCCCAGATCAATACTAGAATGGGGGGGGGAAAGTGTCTGATGATCCGCGCTGCTGTAAAGACGAGACCAGACCAGTGATCTGATGCAACGATGTTCTTTTATTCTGATGCGTTTCGGCGTCTGCTGTGCTCCTTCCTCAGGGATTACAATATATTTGTAATCCCTGAGGAAGGAGCACAGCAGGCTCCGAAACAGGTCGGAATAAAAGAACATCGTTGCATCAGACCACTGGTCCGTTCTCTTCTTTACAGCAGCGCGGATCATCAGACACTTTTTGTCCCCCTGTTCCAGTTGAACACGGTATTACATGTGGAAGTGTGGATCCAGCAGCAGCTGTACACGCACATAAACCGGTTGTGGGTCGCACAACCCCATCAGGTGATCACCTTGCACACGGGCAACCTGCCCCCTTGTTCCATTGAGATAAGACCTTTTGCATTTTTTTTCTCTTAATAATACAGATCAAAACTAGCCAGATTTTTTCTTTTATTTTATTCTCTTGAATATTCTGTTTGGGCCTTTTTATTTAGTGCAACCTTTTATGGTTTTTATCAAGGGGGCATTGGTTAAAGATTAGAAAAAAAGAGAAGCCTCAAGACAAACTCCTATAGCATCCTGTGAGCCACATCTCTGGAACTGTATAGATTTACAAAATAGAATATTCAGGGGAGAAGTAGAACTAACATAGAAGGAAAAGCTGAACACTTTCTGCCTGGTGACAGGTCCTCATTAAGAGTATTAAGAAAATGTTCTGTAACATCTAAGCTATTTGACTACTAAGATGTTGAAATATACTTTTTTTGTGTCATCACATCTCAGCCCTGTTTTATCCATGTCAGTTTTACATTTGCTAGTCTTTTAGGTTACTACTATGATCTAAATGTATCAGGTATCAGAGAACTCAAGGTGTGCAAAACATTCCTCATTTAAGATGTGCCATGAAAACATTCCTCACTCCATTACTCTACTTCCTTCAACCTGAACCACTGGCACACACCTAACAAAAAGGGTTGAGTAATTTAGGCTTTTGTAAAGGACTTCAACCTACTCGCATTAATGATCACTCAAGATGCAGCCACAACACCGAAAGTCAAAAGGAGAAAACCTATGGGCAAATCAACAATGAAGTCACTGGACAAGGTCTTCAAATCAAGGAATATTTTACTAGTGACAAAAACATAGGTCGTACATAGTCTGGTGTTTATATAGTAACATATGGAAGTGAAACATGGACGATAAAAAAACAGAAGAAGAATCAACGCCTTTGAAATGTGGTGCTAGAGAAGGATGTTATCAATACCATGGATGGCAAAAAGAACAAACAAGTACATTTTGAAACAAATCAAGCCAGGTAGGTCACTTGTAGCAAGGAACACCAACCTACAGCTTACCCACTTTGGACACATCATATGAAAAGAGAAATCACTGGAGAAGGACAGCATGGTAGGAAAAATAGAAGGCACAAGGTGAAGAGGAAGACCAGCAACCTGATGGCTTGATATTGTTGAGATAATGGCAGAGAAGACCCTGGTGGACTTATTTAGGCTTGCGTTAGATCAATCTTCCTACAGAACATTTATCTATCAAGTCGCCATGACTCGAGATCGAGCTGAAGGCCGATAAAATAATGAAACACTATGGGAACATCCTCTTGGGATGCCTGCACACATGCAGTTTTTGATGCTCTTTGTTTCCCCAAATCAGAAATGTAGTTTTGAAGAAAAAGAAGTCCTAGTATGAGTTTCATATTTGTTATAATTTGGTGACATTATTAGGACAATTTCAGTCAGGCATTTTCTGATTAGCATTTTGCTGCCAAATATTTAGGCCAAAACATGGAAGGGTGCAAATCTTTTTTGTGATATTTTTTACATGTTTATGAATCACTGCCAACTGAATATTGTTGTAGGGATCACTACTGTACATTGCATTGATAAACAAGAAATAATGTTGTATATTCATGAGATTTCTTTAACCTTGAGATTTTGACTTTTACTCTATAAGGCAAATTTCACATTTCATTCAATAAATTGAAAAATGTTAAGGATATTTTTGAGTGTTGGAAATACATGAATTTCAATATACCTTTATCCTTCGCAGGCCTGCTTAAGAAACGAACATTCTGATAGCATTAACCAGTTATGAAGCGCTATACCAAGTGACATAATTGTGTTATGCAGGAGAAATATTATTGATTTATAGAGTTATTGATGTAGTTAAGATTGTCCCACTACATTACATTTGTCTAATATTCCTTTTTCAATATTTGCATAAATGCATTACCAGAAGAGTTCTGTAAAGTGATTTACAAATGGACCATAGAAAATAGATTCATTATTAATCAAGGTTACATCAAAGACGTTTGTAGTAAACTTTAACATCACATGAAATGTTACATGGTACTATGTAGATACAATGTGGCAAAATAAGGACTTTCATCCATTGTGTTTTATTATTTTTACTAGATCTGATATTAGTTGCTTTTTCGTTACTTAATTTTTTTAATACTTTGCAGATATTGGAACATGCAGCATAAGTATATATTAAGGACTAAAACTTTTACCAAATTAATTTTTATTCAACAATTTGCAGGTTACATATACAAAATAACATCTTCCAGCTGTCAAACAGTGTAACCCCAGCCCCACCCCACCCCCTACGCTTTCTGCTTCCCCCCTAAACAGTCTGTCAAGCAACCCGAGTATATCCAGGGCACCCATACGTTCTCAAAAACTTTCTCCTGTTTTTGATATATTCTTTTTTTTACAAATGTATAACATAGGCCACTTGGGACAGAAATTCACCCCTTGTCGGGGGCTCCACATCTATCCAATGCTTTGCAATCAACTGCGGGCCACAAATAATAATCTAGCAATTGCAGTCTTACGCACATTACTAATTCTAATTTCCTCTATATAGCCCAGTTCACAAATTAATGGATGTCTATTAATTATACAGTTGTATACCCCTTCTATTTTGTTTAAGGCTGTGGTCCAGAAGGCCAATAGTCTAGGGCATGTCCATGTTCTGCATCGTGGACACGCTGATTCTGTACGCAGGTCAGCTCTATACATCAACTCTGGAGTTCTGTACTCTCTAGGGATTACATAAGACTGAGACAGTCTCCCTGGCTCACTTAAAGACAGCCAAGGAAGGACTAAAACTTTAATAAAAAGAAAACCATAAAGCAGCTCACTTGTATTAAGTGACAGGAGATAAATAATAATTTCAACTATGTGTGTTATTGATTATATCTCAACTATGGCAGTGGAGCCCATTATATGGCTTGTCGTCCCTTGATTAGTGGCCTGGGTAGTAAATACGGGTGCATCTCAATGAATTAGAATATCATCAAAAAGTTAGTTTATTTCAGTAATTCAATACAAACAGTGAAAGGCATATATTTTATAGAGTCATTATAAACAGTGTGATCTATTTCAAGTGTTTATTTCTGTAAATGTTGATGATTATGGCTTACAGCCAATGAAAATCAAAAGGTCATTATCTCAGATAATTAAAGTAGGAGAATGGTCTGAGAGATAAAATATTACCTAAATAGATATCAGAGGCTTCACCTTGTGTGGTTGTGAGAGTCACAACTATTATAGAAGCATATTATGACACTTACTTCAGGGCAGCTGGTCACCAGCGAGTTGACACAGAGCTCTCCTTTCCCTTCTTTCAGGGGCACCTGTGTTTCTCCTCACAGCTCTGCTGGATTTCCTGTCCCAGGGTGAACTTCCAGGTTAGAGATACGTTACACAGAACATTCATCCAGAGAATGGCAGCAACTCACCGGGCAGGTTTCAGCAGTGTTTCTTTATTATTTATTCCATGAAAACAGGCGGTTTTTCAGGGGCAGTGGAGGGAAGATGGGGGTCGCAACAGCGGGCCGTTTCGCACGGTCTCGTGCTTCAACGGGTCTCAATGGGAGTGGGCGTTACTTCCTGCTTTTATACCCCACCCTTCGTTTAACTGTAAGAATGGTGTGACAAAAATGTTAAACATTGTGATAACAATTCCTTGTAAAGTGCTAATTTCCATAAGGGGTCAAACCAACTTGACCCTAGACATTCATGTATAATCACCAATAATACTTGTGCTTACATTTTTATACATATACATGTTAAAAAATATATAGATTAAAAAAACATATAAATTAAAACAATAAATCTCCCTTTTCATACAGTTATAGTCAAAGAAAAACAGACAAATCATTTTTATCATTAAGGCCCAGCGGACCCTGAGATCTTAGTCTCATGATCCATTTTGCCTCCTGTTGTAGCAACAACCTCTCCAGATTTTCTCCTTTTTGAGGCAACTCAACCCTTTCTAAACCTAGCAATTTCATGGATTTAAAATCCCCGTTAAGCATAGATCTCATGTGCTCAATCAGCCTTGGAGCACCATTACCTGTTTCAATAGATCTACAGTGTTCACGGAAACACACGAACATCTGCCTAATGGTTTTCCCTACGTAATATCTGCCACATGGGCATACCACTCCATATGCAACAAATTTTGTTCTGCATGAAATAAACTGTTTCACATCATGCAGTAAGTGACCTATCTTTATGGGGTTACCTGTGATCCGTTGAGGGCAATAACTGCAATTTCCACATTTGTAATTTCCCTTCGGGGCCTGTTTTTCTAACCAAGTTCTTTCCACTGGTAATCTTCTCCTAACAACCATATCCCAATATTTTTCGCTCTTCTATACATTATCATTGGTTTTCTCAACGCTATATCTTTTAAATGCTTGTCGCTCTCAACCAAATGCCAATTCCTTTGGATTGCTTTTCATATAATACTATCCATTGACCCATATCTGAAATAAAAAAAGAATAGTTTTTCCTTTAAATTTCCTACTGATTTTCTCCACCCCTCCTTCCATCTTGTATCCACCTTTAATTTAGCCTTATCGATTAAATCAATCGGATAGCCTCGAATGATCAAACGTTTTTTTAAATCTTGTACTTGTTCCTTGTATCTATCCTCATCGGTGTTACATTTCCTCAAACGTAGGATTTGGCTGTATGGGAGGGATTTTTTCACGTGATACGGGTGATTACTTTTGTAATGCAGGATGGAATTTGTGGCCGTGGGCTTCCTATAGTTCTCTGTACTTATTTGTCCTTCATTCCTTTAATTTAACTTCAAGGAATTCCAACGAAATTCACAGCACCACACAGTCACTGCCAATCAAATGTGAATACGTACATAAAGATAGAATTAAAAACACTTATGCATTCGAGAAAAAATAAAAAAATGTACATTTTTTCAAAAAACTTAATTTTTGGATTTTTTGGAAACATCTTATCTTTAAAAAATAAAAGTTCATAGTACACATATTGGCCAATACCTGTTTGCCCATCAACTAGCGTCAAGGTGACCTTAGATCTGATGGGTCCCTATCCTACCTTATCACTATTTCCTTAGGCTCAGCTAAGCCTCCATTTTTAGTATCTATCTATCTATCTATCTATCTATCTATCTATCTATCTATCTATGTATCTGTACAGACCACACCTGGACCAGATGGAGATGTGGTGAACAGCAGTCCCGCCCATCTCTTTAGCTGTTCAAAAGACGCAGCCCTGTTAAGGTTCAATTAAAGTTCTCAGCATCTACAATACTGGAACATTACATAACATCTGTATTCATATCACCAAATTTAACAATTTGGATGATACACATCTCCCATCTTAAACTTAAATGTGCGATCACCTTACTATATAAAATATCTATAAATTTATCACACCTATGTATTTATGTACACCTATATCATATCTGTTATCTCACTATTAATTATCTATGTATTTTAGATCTATTTATTTGTGCATTTATCCTTATTTATTTTTTTTTGCATGTTATATCTATATGATAAAGAGATTATATAGTAGATCTTTATCTATCTATCTATCTATCTATCTATCTATCTCTATCTATCTATCTATCTATCTATCTGTTATCTAACTAAGGGCCACGTCACACACAGAGATATCTGTTCAGATATTGTTCGCAGATCTCTGGTTGCAGTGAAATCATGGACACATTGTTCCATTTGTACACAGCCACAAAATGGAACAATGTGTCCATGATGGCACTGCAACCAGAGAGCTGCGAACAATATCTGAACAGATATCTGTGTGTGTGACGTGGCCCTTAGTATTATCTATGTATTTAGATCTATTTTTTTTTCCTTTTATATATATGTATTTACCTACCAGAAAAAACAGGCAGCACTCCAGCGTCTTATCAACAACCGACAGGTTTAATGTAGCCCCAAGTGGTGCGACGTTTCAACCTATAACAGGTCTTTCTCAAGCATAGTGTTCTGTGCAAAATGGTGTTACATATATAGGGTGCTTACATAATTGCTGATTAACATAGAAATGTGAATAAAATCTATAAAAAGTAATATACATTCACATATACCATAGTGACATAAGTGTAAATACATAGTGCATGTGCTCCAATATAGATATCAACGATGTCAGTGTATTAACCACTATATTCATCCCTAATTACTCATTATTATATTATAGTGTACATCTGTAAACATAGATACCTTTGGTAATTACTGAGAGGTGATTGGTCGCTATGTACCTTGAATACACGCCATCTCCATTATCGTTGCCACCACGCTGTAAACACAGCGTCTTCCGCGTTATACTGCGCATGCCCGTACTTCCGGGTCTTACAGCGCATGTGCGGCAGCCGCGTCATCGCTGACGTGGCGGTCACATGAATAGCTTGTAATTGCGATCGCCATCTTTGTTTCTGGCGATCTATACTAGAAGCCATTGTATTTGCCCACTTAATACATGTACCAATATATATGTCTGCTTTATAATAAGTCATATTAGGTAACCAAATGACTGGGGACTCTAATAGGATCTCACATATATACCGGGGAGTGTAATAACACTTATCCCCCACTCGACCAGTGGTTTATAAACCAGTTCAGAACCGATTTCACTCTGGTTACAGAGGAAAATCAGTCTGTGCAGCATCAACAAGCAAGCCAACTGATGTGTCCAACACCAGTCTACTCCATGTGACACTACTCTGGAAGAACCCACTATCAGTCAAATAACATCCACAGCTGATCCATAAAGACCCTAGAATCTATAATAAAAAAATCACAAAACTAATTTATGTATATGCAAAAATGTGGGCAAAGTTTATTAATAAAAAAAGAAGGGTTGTGGCAGTTTTTTTCAAAAAGAGATTTTGCGTGTTCCAATACAACATTTCAGACCAATCAATCCTCCTGCAATACAAAAAGATAATAATTAAAAAAATAAATAAAAATATAACCTATAGTTATATCAATTTTCGTCTCACAGGTCTTCTCATTATTAGACAATGGCAGTATATAAAAACATATTTCCTGCACTATTACGGTATAGATACTAATGAAAGAAAGACAGTAGTGGAAAGCTCAATCAATATCTATCTATTGATCTCTGTCAAAATCTCAGAGTATAGACTGGATCTTGAAATCCACATTTAGACCATTAGGTCTCAAGGTATTCAAAGTGTAAATCCATTTCAGCTCTTTTTTCTTAAGAATGGCCTCCCTATTTCCCCCCCTCCTTAAAGTAGGTACATGGTCAATTATTCTAAACTTAATATCTGTGTCCTTGTGGCCTTTCTCAACACAGTGTTTTGGTACAGGAAGATCTAATCGTTTTTTCCGAATTGAGCATTTGTGTTGAGCGAACCGTGTTTTAAAATCCCATGTTGTCTCACCTATATAATAAAGGTGACATGGACACTCTAATAGATATATAATATATTCTGAGTCACACGTCAGAAAATGATTGATCTTGAATTCTCTCTGAGATTGACTATCAGTAAAACACGGTCCCTTCAACATTGCAGTGCAATTAATACAATTTAGACACGGATAGCATCCCTTTCTCCCCATACCTGTAAGTGACATTTGTCTACTTCTTTTTAAGGGTCCCAAATCCGATCTCACAATTCTATCCTTAATATTTCTTGTCCGGCGATAGGAGAAGAGAGGGGGCTCGGCAAATTCTTCAATATGTGATAATCCTTTAGACAATATCTGCCAGTGTTTGCGTATGATCCTAGCTACAAACCCACTTTCTTGGTTATAACCAGAAACAAACGGTATTCTCTTAGTCACTTTCTTGACTTTAGTTGTAAATAAATCATCACGTTCTATTGTCTCAATCTTTCTTTGTTGTTCTTCTAAAATACGTTTCGGGTAACCTCTATTTTTAAACTTATTAGATATTCCTTTCAGGGTCAGCTCCAAATGTTTATCATCGCTCTCTATTCTTTTGGCTCGTAAGAATTGGCCAAATGGTATAGCCTCAATTGTTGTCCTAGGGTGTTGACTGGAATACAATAACAGATTATTCCTATCCGTACTTTTTACATATATGCTGGTTGTCAAAGTTTCGTTTTTCTTTTCAACCGTAACATCCAAAAAATGTAATCTGGTCATAGAGTATGTTAAAGTAAATTTAATGGTGTCATTGACTTCATTTAGAAATCCCAAGAAGTCCTTTAGCTCCACCTCAGTACCGGTCCATATGAGGAAGACGTCATCTATGTAACGCCACCACCCCAAAACCTTACGGAAGTGGTGGGAAACATAGATGACATCTTCCTCCAGAACCCCCATAGCAATATTCGCATATGCAGGGGCCATATTGGCCCCCATAGCCGTGCCACGACATTGCTCATAGAAGTTATTGCCAAAAAGGAAATAATTTCTTCTCAAGACCAAATTTAATAAATCAATGACAAAGGACCTGGCTTCTGCAGAAATATTAATTCCCTCCAATTTTTTTATCACACATTGTATACCATATTCATGTTCTATCGATGTGTAAAGACTAACAACATCTAAGGAAGCCAAAAAATAGCTATTGTCAATACTAAATGTTGAGATTTTAGTTAAAAAGTCTGTGGTGTCACGGATATAGGAATTGAAATTACTAGCTATTGGATTAAGAATTTTATCTAGAAAGACTCCTATGTGGCTCAGCACAGACTCCGTGCCCGCCACAATAGGACGTCCCGGAGGGTTATGCAGAGATTTATGGATCTTTGGTAATGTATAGATCGTTGGTGTTATAGGAAAATCTACTATTAAAAAATCGTAGATATTCTGATCAATTAATTTTTGAGTTAGTGCATGTTCCAAAATAGCCTTCAATTCCCGCTGAATTTTATATTTGGGATCACCCGACAGTCTTTTATAAACTTTTTCATCGAATACTTGTGTAGTTAATTCTTTCACATATAAATCTCTATCCATTAGGACGACAGCGCCGCCCTTATCGGCGCTCTTAACTATTATGTCGTCATCATAGATTAAGGCTTTTAATGCATCAGCCTCATCACCTGTCATATTTGGTTTCTTAAATTCACTTTTCATCCCTCCTTTTAGTTTCTCTACATCTCTATTCACTCCTTCCATGAATGCCTGAATGTGGCTAGAGCAATTGGGTGGTATAAATCTACTCTTCTTGTATAGATTTAAATCTTTACCTCTAAATTCACTTTGACCCCCAGCATCTATGGGTGTTTGACTATTATAAAACCACTCACGTAGTTTAATCCGTCTATAGAAACGGTTCAAATCTAACATTAGATCAAACCAGTCAACATGTATACCAGGACAAAAATTTAAACCTTTATTTAAAAGATCATTCTCAGGTTTAGTAAGTACCTTCTTGGAAATGTTGACCACTAATTCCCCTCCTTGTTCCTGGTTTGTCTCTGATTGTTCTGTTGTTTCTTGTTCCTTTTCTCTCTCTCTTTTCTGGCGTCTGTGCTGTCGCCTGCCCCCTCTCCTTGTCCTGTCGCCTTTGGTTTTGACAAATCTGTTCCTAAAATGTAGAGATGTAACATCATTATTAGTGGATTCATTAGGTGCACAAACATCAACACATCTGTTATAACATGTATGACCTTTCTTCTTCCAATTATTGGTACCCTCTCGTTGCCAATTATAAATATTGCCATGTTCATAATCTTCCAAGTCACGTGTCCATTTTTTTCTTTTAGTCTCTTCTAATTCACCACGCAGCTTAGAGACATGGGAGGTCACATTCTCAAAAAAAATTTTCCAATCTACATCAGATAAAGTGTTCTTAAGTTTCGTTTCAGACTCTGAAACCACAGCCTTCATCTTTGCCAATTCCAGTTGTAAATATTCAATATTCAACAAAATAGTGTCAAACGCATACTTGTTAGATATTTGACAGAATTTCCTGCAAAAATCCGGTGAATTCATCATTAAATTTGGACGCACATTAGATCGCAATCCCCTAGGGATGATCCTTGCCTTATAATATTCACCCAATGTTAGTAAATGCAGTTCAATAGTCACAATCCTCTTCAAATCATTCTCATGTTTCCGTTTAACTTCGGAGACTGAGGGGTTACCAAGAAAGGTGGCCTCCCCACCTATTGCCCCTACAATCCTCTCCTCATCTTCTATACCATAGGAAAAAACCACAGGCTCTTCAGATTCCATATCTTTTTGTCTAGACAACATATGTTATCGTATAACCGATGAAAAAAGACAGAAAAAATAGTGCAAAGATTTCACTGAACATTCAATAGAAAAAAGAAATCATCACAAACTTCCACTCAAAGACTGCAACCAGAGATCTGCGAACAATATCTGAACAGATATCTGTGTGTGTGACGTGGCCCTTAGTATTATCTATGTATTTAGATCTATTTTTTTTTCCTTTTATATATATGTATTTACCTATCTATCTATGTGTATATCAGCCTAAAATATTTGTGTGCACCACATTTCTGGTGAATACCTTTGGACTATCTTTAAGCAAGTGTCCTTGTAAAGGGGTGTCAAGAACTTGCACCTTCACATTAGATCTCATTTTCATTCTAGAAAATGCAACATATAGTTGTCCATGACCAAAAACTGGCTCCGGTAGATATATGCCAACACGGTGTTGAGTTTGGCCTTGTGACTTGTTTATAGTCATGGCAAAAGCTGGTTTTACTGGAAACTGCTGACGCCGAAGCCTAAATGAAAGACCTGAGTCTGAATGACATAAATCAATGATTCAAAGGGCCACTTAATATGGTGGTTATCATGGCTAGGTCCTTCACTAGAGGAAGATCTGGCTAGTCCTGTGTTGAGACTCCTAATCGAGGCTCCACAGACTCTATTTGCATATTCAAAATTCCCAGGGGGCAATGGGCCTAGGAATTCACTGTGTTGAGCGCTTTAGCCGGCTGCCCGCAGTGTTTTCTTGAACTGGTCTCCCTGAGATCAGTGAATACTTAGTTTTGTTGGTCTACTAGGCATTGCTCCCACCTAGCCAGAATCCTACTCCACACTGATGAGGGGCAACACCCCGAAACAGCTGTCTGTGGATGGATACCTGGCCTTGGTATTCCCTTGTCATATCTTTAAGCTTGTAATGAGCTGGATATTGACTCAAAGGGCCACTTAATATGGTGGTTATCATGGCTAGGTCCTTCACTAGAGGAAGATCTGGCTAGTCCTATGTTGAGACTCCTAATCGAGGCTCCACAGACTCTATTTGCATATTCAAAATTCCCAGGGGGCAATGGGCCTAGGAATTCACTGTGTTGAGCGCTTTAGCCGGCTGCCCGCAGTGTTTTCTTGAACTGGTCTCCCTGAGATCAGTGAATACTTAGTTTTATAAATCAATGCGTGGAATGAACACTTCATCTCCTTTTGCTGATCCACTGATGATTCTTGCTTGAATTAGGTGGGAATGGAGACCAGTAACAATAAGGCAAGTTCCATTACAAAGACCATTTTTTGTATTTAGATTCCGAAGCAACATTACAATTGTTCCAACTTTTAGTTGCAGTCTGTGGGATGGCATTCCTGATGGCTTAAGACTATTTAAAAATTCAACTGGATAATGCTCTCGTTCATCTTCATTATCTACATCCACTGAATCATCACTTGTGTACAGCTTATACTCTCCAGGCATTCTATTCATCACATGGGAATTTAGCAGAGCCACATCATCGTTCTTCGGACAGAGAATTGCATGGGTAGAGGCTCTCTCAACACTGCTTTGGTCATTCACATCAATTTCAATATGTTGTCCAAAAATCATCAGTTACAATGCAGGCAGTACACAACATGTCTTCTGGTATTTCAATAATATCTTCTCCAAGATTGTATTCGTTGGTAAGATCACCGTTACCATGCTTGAGAAGCCAATTGCTGTACTCTAGGTCTGAAGATCGCATGTTGTTAATGAGTTGGAGTTGACTAAACTGTTGCCAAAGGACGATATTTCCCGTGTTGTGGCATGTGATAGGGCGATAGTGATGGAATCAGCGTCGCCCATGATTTCCCGTAGGCGTGCCACAGCGTGCTGTAATCCGCGCCCCGTGTGAACTGATTGGTGGTGGCTACTGTGTTCCCATTGGCTGTCAATTGAATATTTGATGAGCTGTCCGTCCAGCACAACACAATGGCAATGGCGTCATGTATTAGCCAGCATTACAGAGCAGGCTGACCAATCAGAACGCTGTTGCTTTGTCCAATGAGTGCGTAAGGGTTGTGTTTCGACCAGAGCTGGGGTGCGTGGGGTACTCGGTCACCGGGGCTTCTGTGTGGGATGTCACGGGTGGTCGGTATCCCCGGTGCCGTGCCCTGGCGAACAACTATACCAGGTGTTGTTGGTAAACGGTGGGGGTGAAAGGGGTTATTTACTGGGGAACGTGACGCCACCTGTAGAGTCCGGTAAGATGGTACCGGCGCTGCCAGCCGTCCACTGAGGTGATGGAGGGGGCAGCAGTGTGTGGTACAGCTCCCCACAGGTGGAGCTTTACCTCAGGGCAGCTGTGATGGTGATGAGACGGTGAGGGAGGACAGTGATGGTAAATGGTGGTACAGTTCTTACCCTCTGCTGTTGATGTTGATGATGTTACATCCTTTGAGCTGCTGCAGGAAGAATAACAGAAACCGTTTCCATTTTAACTTTACTTTACTTGGTACCGGCTGATGGCATAACAATACACGGTACAGTTTGGTTTAGGGTGTTGTTACCAACTCAGGATTTCTCTTAAGGAGTCTTTAGATGTTCCTTCTCTGTCTTTCAGGGTTTCTATTCTCTTTCTAGATCTTTCTGTCTTTCCCACCTTGGAAGAGCTCACCCGCCAGTCCTGCAGTCTGTGTCTAGTAGGCTTAAATTGACTATTACCGGTCCAAATGGGAACAGCAGGAACGCACAAGTTTCCCACCTGACACCGGGTTTCAGTCTTTCCTCACTAGTGTAGGACCGTCTTTTGGGCATGAGGGGTGAGGTAACTTGTGGTGCTGTCAGCAACCCGGTCTGGTTGGGCCTGCAGCTCGTCGGCTTCGCAGTCAGGGCTGAACTCCTGGCTGCCTCGGTTGTCCGTGTCACCTGTGAACCCTCAACATGACCAGCTGGTTCCTACCAGTCTTGGTCCGTTGCCATCTGTCCTGGGCCCCCACATAAAGTTGGGGTACCCTCCACTCAGGTGAGCTGCCAGGCGTGACCACACGGTCTGCCTTCCCAAGCCGTCTGAGGTAAATTCTTAACTGTCACTCTAACTCTATCCTAAGCTCCGCCCACCAACTGTGGAACCTACCATATAGTTAGTTTCCCCTACACTAAGTGGTGCGGTCCTAAGTGAGTGCTAAAAATAGACTCCATAAGATTTAAATCGTAACCTGGCAACTTACAAGGAAAAACACATTTTATATTCAAGTGTAATACCATTCTGTGGCGCATACCCGCAGGGGCGCCACACACCCCCTTGGTGAAACACACCCGTCCGCGGGTGTCAAACCAAACCTGAAATACAAAAATGCATTTTACATATAACATTGAACATTTAGAACAGATATCAACAATAAGATTGCTTCTTTTCTTCCCTGTCAGGGAGGCGCATTGCTTATAACGTTACTTTAAACTTTGACTATAATCTAGTCCATACTGGCCCAACTGGGACCAGGTAACAAGTTCTTTGGTTACTGTCCATCAAATGCTGAAAAAGGAAAAAGAAACAGTGCAATGCAAGGAAAATATACATTTAAAACAATTCTGCTCACACTTTGAACAGTGCAATACCGGGTTAACTCTTTATTGCTCAACTTACTGACCCGGTTTGCAAACCTCCCACTGAGACCTGCGTGGCGTTTATTTATCCCCACAATACAGGTCCCGGTCCAGGTGACCCTGGGGAACTGCAGATAGATGCACTCTTCTCTTCTCCAACCGCTGCTGCTGATGCTGGTACCGCGACCCTCCATAGCTCGCGGGGCCCGGCCTCCTCTGCGCCACCGGCTGTTCCTTAAGGAACTGGATGAAGTCCTCCGCCTCGGTGATATCCTCCTCTCCGGGCTCCACAAGGGGTGCATAAATCGGTCCCAGGGAATCAGCAGCTGGTACTGCCATTGCCTCACAGCCGGTTACAGGTAACAGGTCCGGAGCCTGACCAGGTATATTGAGTCCGCTCCCGGCCGCATCCTGCTTAGTTCTTATAGTCCATAACCGGTGTGGGCTGGTGCTCGACCCGCCCCCTTGGTTGATTGAGAGCAATGGGGGGGGGGAGACTTTTTGGCGCCTCTTGGATGGCCCATGTTTGTTGAGGGGCCGAGGCATGCCCCTGGGCCGGCACATATTTCTTTATGCACTTTTAAGCCCGCCACAAAGTTCTAATGGGCAAGTCTTTCGGGCTTTTCCGGAGCCTGCCACTACCTTCGTCACTCCTCGGCAGAGCGGAGGGGGCGGGGCTTATCTTCCCGCTCTTTCTCCTGCTGTGACGCAGTTTGAATTTCTGAGGCGATGTAATGGCGGCTCGGCTTAGTTTTTATAATCCACACAGTTTGACAATAATAAAGTTCTTAAGGCACACTTCACCCGGTAGATACCAGGCTGGCTCATCCTGTTCGTGACGCCAATTTGTTTCGACCAGAGCTGGGGTGCATGAGGTACTCGGTCACCGGGGCTTCTGTGTGGGATGTCACGGATGGTCGGTATCCCCGGTGCCGTGCCCTGGCGAACAATTATACCAGGTGTTAATGGTAAAACGGTGGGGGTGAAAGGGGTTATTTACAGGGGAACGTGACGCCACCTGTAGAGTCCGGTAAGGTGGTACCGGCGCTGCCAGCCGGCCACTGAGGTGATGGAGGGGGGCAGCAGTGTGTGGTACAGCTCCCCACAGGTGGAGCTTTACCTCAGGGCAGCTGTGATGGTATATGAGACGGTGAGGGAGGACAGTGATGGTAAATGGTGGTACAGTTCTTACCCTCTGCTGTTGATGTTGATGATGTTACATCCTTTGAGCTGCTGCAGGAAGAATAACAGAAACCGTTTCCATTTTAACTTTACTTTACTTGGTACCGGCTGATGGCATAACAATACACGGTACAGTTTGGTTTAGGGTGTTGTTACCAACTCAGGATTTCTCTTAAGGAGTCTTTAGATGTTCCTTCTCTGTCTTTCAGGGTTTCTATTCTCTTTCTAGATCTTTCTGTCTTTCCCACCTTGGAAGAGCTCACCCGCCAGTCCTGCAGTCTGTGTCTAGTAGGCTTAAATTGACTATTACCGGTCCAAATGGGAACAGCAGGAACGCACAAGTTTCCCACCTGACACCGGGTTTCAGTCTTTCCTCACTAGTGTAGGACCGTCTTTTGGGCATGAGGGGTGAGGTAACTTGTGGTGCTGTCAGCAACCCGGTCTGGTTGGGCCTGCAGCTCGTCGGCTTCGCAGTCAGGGCTGAACTCCTGGCTGCCTCGGTTGTCCGTGTCACCTGTGAACCCTCAACATGACCAGCTGGTTCCTACCAGTCTTGGTCCGTTGCCATCTGTCCTGGGCCCCCACATAAAGTTGGGGTACCCTCCACTCAGGTGAGCTGCCAGGCGTGACCACACGGTCTGCCTTCCCAAGCCGTCTGAGGTAAATTCTTAACTGTCACTCTAACTCTATCCTAAGCTCCGCCCACCAACTGTGGAACCTACCATATAGTTAGTTTCCCCTACACTAAGTGGTGCGGTCCTAAGTGAGTGCTAAAAATAGACTCCATAAGATTTAAATCGTAACCTGGCAACTTACAAGGAAAAACACATTTTATATTCAAGTGTAATACCATTCTGTGGCGCATACCCGCAGGGGCGCCACAGTTGCGGTGTTAACCACTGTGGCATGCCTATCTCTTCACCGCGCTCAACATGTACACTCACATTGCCTTTGGGATTGCGGCGTGTGAAGCGGCGAGGGAATTCAACCAGATTGGTTCCGCTTTGGGTGAGTCGATTTCCGGGGCGACACATCGCTTTTATTTCAGGGCGAGATTGTGGCGTGTAATACCGCCATCGGCGATCTGAGGCGAGCATGAAAAACTCATATCGCCAGCTGATATTGCGGCGTGTGAAGGTACTATTAGAGTGGTGCCACCAACTAAGGGAGTCTATGCTGCCACACAGGTATCGTATATATCATACTACTATAAACTGCATTTCATTTTTCTTGCAACTCATAGTCATATTCATGCTGTTTGGCCTGACCATTTATTTGGTATACAATTCTCTGCTTGGATTGGTATACAATTCTCTGCTTGCATGTGCCATTCTGTCTTATATAGGTTTCAGCAACCTCTATTTTGGTGCAGTGCTGTATACAGCTTTGTTATGCTCTACCATTAGTCGTGTTTGGCTTTGTAGGTTTAGCATTAATCTGCCTACGAATACTTATAATATTTATTTATAAAAATGTTTTATATGTGTTGGGTAGCGCTCAATTCCTCTTTTTTGTTTGTCCACTGCACACCTTTGCTTGTATTCAGTAAAGCTGTTTGCTATTTTTCCAATTACCGGTAACTGGTTTTATTTTCTGACTTCATGATCGATTTTTCTTATAATTATTTCCTATATCTTTTAACTTATTGATCGATTGTACATAGGTCTGGTAGCTATATATGCATGCCTAACCATTCATTCACTTAACATCCGAATCAATACATGTGGATACATATTACCATACTTATACATATACAGTATATGCTACCCCTTCCTTTTGATTTTGTGCTCGTTATATCCTTGAAATAAATAAAACACCTTCCCACCCCCTCTACTTTCTTATATTAATAACTAGCTGTAGCACCCGACATTGCCCAGGGTACAATAATAAAGGGGGTGTAATAAAGGGGTGGGGCTAACAGGAGGATAATTAAAGGGACGTAATCATATGCACCCAGGGGGTGGGGTTATGATAGGAGCATTGCCTGGTTTGCAATTAGGAGGTAAGGTTACTTGGAGGGGGCAGAGCCATATACATCCTCTGCATTATGAAGGGGATGGGGCTACAAAGTGGATGTGGCTATAAAAGGGCGGTCTTTAAAGGGGTGTGGGTATAAAAGGGGTAGGGCTATGATACATACACACTCACATACACACATACATACATATGTACAGTACACTCAGCTCCCCTATATTCAAAATGATCCCTCATAATGTCTTCTTATAATGATGCCCCACAAACCCTATACAGAAAAATAGCCCCATAGCTTCCTATATATAACATCGTGGTCCCAAAGCACCCAGTACACAGTATAATGCACCCCACAGTTCCATATACATAGTATTGAGACCCCTTTCTCCAGCTTCCTATATACAGTGCCTTGAAAAATATTCTTTCCTCGTAACATTTTTCCCATTTTTCACATAACACCCACAAGCTTCAATGTTTTTATAGGGATTTTGGAATTTTATGTGATACACCTACACAATATAACAAGTATTTGTGAAGTGTGTAGGAAATTATACATGGTTTTCTAAATGTAAAAAAAAAATACAAATCTGAAAATGGTGACATGCATTTGTATTCAGCCTCCCTGAGTAAATACTTTTTGTAGGACCAGTTTTTGTTGCAAATACTCCTGCAAATCTTTTGTAGTAAGTCCTCTTTGCACATTTAAAGGCTGAAAATTGGCCCATTCTACTTTGCAAAATAGATTTAGCTCAGTAAAATTGAATGGAAACGTCTGTGATCAGCAATTTTCAAGTCAAATAGTTTTTGCAGATTCTCTATGGGATTTAAGGCCCCGTTACATGCTGCAATGTCCCAGCGATCCGACCAATGATCGGGTCACTGGGACATTGCTAGCTGATCGGTATCTGATCACTGGTGAGCTGTCACACAGGCAGACTCACCAGCGACCAGTGCACCAGCGACATTGTGGAAAAATAAAATATTCTTTCCACGATGTCTAGCTCCTGCTGCCAGGCTGCGGTAACGGGAGCAGGCTGGTAACCATGGTAAACAGCGGGTATCTAGGCAGCACGCAGCGCCTAGTTACCCGATGTATACCCTGGTTACCAGCCTTCTACACTTACAGGCTGGTATCCAAGGTACACAGCGGGTAACTAAGGACAGTGCTGTGGTTACCAGCCTGCTCCGCTTATCTCTGGTTTTTGGCCCCTGTCACACATGCCGATGAGTGCTGACCAGCGGACAACCAACGACAGATTTATGGTCCTGACCATCAACCAACGATCAATTGTGGCACCCCAGAGTCACAGTGCCACAGTGTCACCATTGTTAGGTGTCACCAGAGAGCAGTAAGGGGTATTCCACTCAGGCAACACACAAACAACACCAACACCTCCCAGATAGAAGGAGGAGACCAAGCCCGGCTTTAGGGTGAGCTCCCCTACATATTCTGGTCTGGGAGGAAACAAACTCAGTTCAGTCCCTAGGAGAACTGTGCAGAGGTCCTGAGTGTAAAAGGGCCGTGCTAAGCCAATCTCCAGAGTTCCCTGACAAACACAAGGCCTAAGGCTAGGGTCTGAGGAAGGAGGGGAGAGACATAAACCTACCAGGTGGGGTTGCGTCACCCGTGCTTCCCCTCCACAAGAGGAACACCACAAGAACGGACACCAGAGTCCGAGACTGTGCAGATTCAGACACACCAGCAGTCAACACCGGAAAGTGGGGGACTCCAGATTCTCCAGCTACCCAGTGCCAGGGACACAGCAACATATAGAATCCAAAACCACTGACTTCCCGGGTGGGGTGGAAAATTGAAGGACTCGAGTTGCCTGTCATACTGGTACACACAGACAGAGACAGGGCGAGCAGCCTAGCTGAAGCAACTGCAAGGCCACCATGCAAACACAGTGAGGAAGCCAATACGACCCGGCCGGGTGAGAAATACCCTGAACTGCTCTCCAGACTCCAGGGACAGCTTGTAACAACTGCTTCAACTCCAGTAAACGGACTGAGAAATGGCTATCAGGAGTTTGTGTGTGTTAATTACCTCTATTGTCCTGAGCCCAGCAACAGAATCCCACCTGAGGAGCCACAGCCTGTCAGCCCTGCACACTGGCTGGAGGAGCTGCAGCAGCAGAGTAAGTGTACCACATCCAGCACCAGGACAGCCAGCACTGACTGTGGAGAGCTGCAGAAAAGTAAGTGACTGTGTGAACCACAAAGGCCCATGCAAACCATTCCTCCTGTCCTGGGGACCCCCCAGCCCTACCCGAGGAGGGCTTTCCATCCATGCTGCCCCAAGTCACCGTCATTAGCAGGAATACGGCAGCAGTGATTCTACTAACCATATACCCCGGGTGGCATCACGACAAATCCCCTGTACATATCCCCTTTTTGGACTGATCCCAGGCCATGGGACCGGGTCACGACTACCGTGATCCCCGAGAGATTGCCACCGACCCGGTTCCCAAGTACCCCATAGCCTGGGGGTGCATCAGTTTTCTGGCGTCCAGGAACAGGATCCCGTGCCCGGTAAACCAGGTACTGTGTGCCGTGATCTGTGTAAAATAGGTGTTTTGGAACTGTCGCCATTGTTAAGCACGCGGCACGCAAAGAGGGGTGTGTCATTGTGGGCAGCACCCTGTAAAGTGCGCGAAGTGAGGCCCAGCCTGCGCTCTGACGACATCTGGCGGGGACGCAACACCCTGCTGGAACAGCGGAGCTACTTTTGTACACCCCAACGGAAGTAGAAGACCGGGAGGGTCACCGTTAACTAAGGGGCAGAAAGATGTCGCAGCCAGCGGACACTGCACAGCGAGATGACGGAGCGGATGGAGGGCGATGGATGTCACCGATTATGCCGTTCCTGATGTCATCAGAAGCATGGAGTATACCAGGTAGTGAGGGAGTACGAGCAGATCTTCAGCAAACACCCTCTAGACTTTGGGCAGATCAAAGGGGTAAAACATAACATACCCACAGGTAATCATCCACCCATAAAAGAGAGGTATAGAGCTGTACCACCCGCTCACTACTATGTGCTAAAGACAAGCTCAAAGAGATGAAGGAAGCAGGGGTAATAAGAGACAGTTGTAGTCCCTGGGCAGCTCCGCTAGTGCTAGTGAAAAAGGATGGGATCATGAGGATGTGCGTAGATTACCGGCAGATCAACCACATTACACACAAGGATGAACACCCATTACCCAGAATAGAAGAATCATTAGCTGCATTAAAATCTGCTAACTACCTTTCCACCTTAGATCTGACTAGTGGGTATTGGCAAGTTCCTGTGGCAGAGGCTGACCGTGAGAAGACAGCGTTCACAATGTCCATGGGCCTCTGTGAGTTCAATTGTATGCCGTTTGGACTCTGCAACGCACCCGGTACATTCCAGAGACTAATGGATTGCTGCTTAGTACACAAGAACTTTAAAACTGTCCTCCTGTACCTGGATGACATCATAGTCTACTCCAAGACGTATGAAGAGCATCTACAACACCTAGCAGAAGTACCTTTAAGTTCAAGTTATAAATGTGCCCCTGTGTAATGTATGTGTCTGACCATGCAGGAACAGGTCGGATATACCACAGCTCCTGGGCACGGGAGGAAGAAAAAGAGAGTATACAGCTGGGAATCACAAATGATTCTTTCTTTGATGAAAAACACTTCATTGCCTGTTAATAAACTTGTTTTACATTTCAGAAAGGATCAGCTGTAATGTCTGTATACTCTGTTACTTCCACCTCTGCCCAGGTGCTGTGGTATATCCGACCTGTTCCTTTATGGTCGGACATATATATTACACAGGGGCACATTTATAAGAATAACTCAGGACAGGTACATTTTTGTTTAATTGTGGAACTTATTTTTATTCTAAGATCTATTGATTAAAATGTACAATTATCCATGGCACAACCCCTTTAAAGCATAACCGCTGTTTAAATTTTTATTTTATAATAACGTAGAGCACGTGATTTTAATAAACTTTCAAATATACTTCATTAGAAAATGCTGTCTGAAAACCATTCATAAACCTTCCATAATGTGTCCCTACTACACTGTGTGTGAGGCAGACATATGTTCATTCTCAGTTAGATCCGTCTTCACAATGTAAGGGTGGGGGTGTGCACTACACAGTGTTCACACTGCTGACTGCAGCTACTGAAAACAAAATGTATCAGATTACTTCAGTCTACAGCACATTTGCTAAGCAACGTTAGAATATCAGGATCACTGCAAACTCCTCTTTCCTTGGCACAAGCTTCGGATCTATCTGGCTCCACACAACTCAGTTGCGATCTCTGTTACCCCTTTCTTTGTGGGAGTGCTGTACATTGCATTTCTCCCTCTCAGATGCTGGCCATGCTCATACAGCCATAAAATGCAGTTTTTAAAAGACAAAAGAAAAATGTGAGAAAATAAGTCATATGGCCCAAAAAAGCATTATCTTAGCTGCTATGTTACCCATCATTAACAACCAGTGCAGTATTGTGATTTTTACAATTTTCTTTCAATAAAATTACATATACACTTTAAATTTCGCAACTGAATTGCTTTTGGGGCTCAGAACTAATGATAGGCGAACCCCTGATGCTTGTGATCGGCGGGTTCACCCAAGCTTTTTGTACAGTTCGAGCACGGGGCCAGAGATATCTCAAACTTGCATCCAAACCCAGAGCTTGAACTTTACAGGTATGGGATCAGGTGAGGGGATGTAAAAGAAAGCATATCGTTAATAATAAACATTATGATCATACTTAACGACCCCGCGACGCATCGTCCCGTCTCGCTGTCTCCTGGCTACATCTACTTCTGGGGCCACTCATTAACTTACGTCTATATTCACTTCTTTGCTGAGTGCTCTGCAATTTCCGGGCGATGTCGGCAGTGTTCGCGTGGTGATGTCAGGGTTCACCCGAGTTCATAGAACGAGCCATGAACTCGGGTGAACTTTGACTGTCACTGTCAGTCTCAGCTTGCTTCTAAATCTGCATAGACGCTTGTCTATAAAGAACAATGTAGCAGAGCTGTCCCTATGGACTATGTGAGACTGAGGATTTTTTAATAAAGATGGAGTCTCAAAATTAGATTTTTCTTTTATTTCTAATTAAAAATAAATTTTCTCTGTGTTTTTTTTCACAATTTACTACAAATTCATGGTGGCCATGTCTAATTTGACATGACACCCTGAATTTCAGGCTTAGTGCCAGCTGGTAATACTAAGCCCCTTTATTACCCACTGCCATCAGGGCCACTGGACAAGCTGGGTAAAGTACCTGTAAATGGCGCTAAGAAACAATATGTCATTTCTTGGGGCGGCTGCAGGCTTTTAGCGTGGGGGCCAAGAAAGCTTGGACCTTACCACAGTGAGAATCCCAGTCCACAGCTGCTTAATTTTAAATGACTGACGATCAAAATATGGCGGGAGTCCACACATTTCTTTTTTTTAGTATGTTTTTAAGTAATTAAAAAAAATAATGGAATTCCCTGTATTTTGATTGCCAGCCAAGGTATAGCCAGGCAGCTGGGGTGGCAGCCCATAGCCATCCGCCTTATCTGCGTTGAGATCAAAAATACAGTGGAGCGCTATGTAATTTTTTTAACTTATTTATTGATTTTTACACTACTATATGTGTGAGGGACCCAACAGCCAATCACAGATGGTGTCCCGCAGAATAGGCATCTGTGATTGGCTGCTGGAGTAAGCTGAAACCAGCTCATACACTCTATCATCTAGAATGTATGGGTAGATTCCAGGATTCGGGATTTCCTATGCCATTTATGCACTGACCTGTTAAGAAGTGCAATCTTCTGACAGCTCTGTATGTAATTCGCATAAGGAGCGCGATCAGTGTATCATTGTAATTGGGGAGGCACTGGGGTCAACTGAAGACAGCTCAGGTGGCATGACCTAAGCTGTCCTTGGGTAACCTGAGTTATCATCCCTTATGATGCCGCACTGCTCTGGGCTCTCCTTCAGGGACCAAGGGGTTAGAAGCTTTGTTCTTCCCCTTGGTCTCCTATGTAGCAGAGCCAAGAGTGTTCAGCACAGAAATGAGGGTTGAGGGGTTAATAAAGATGTAGTCCCTAAAAGTGTTTGTGTTTTTATTTATAGTTTCTTTTTATTTATCAAACTATTGATGTGGGCTTCGCCATATTTTTTATGCAGCCAAGTACAGCAGACAGGCAGGGGCTGCCACCAATCCCCAGCTGCCTATTTGTACCTGGCTTGGAAACCAAAAATATAGGGAAGCCCTTTTTTTTTAATTATTTCATGAATTTCATGAAATAATTAAAAAGAAACGACATGGGCTTCGCCCTATTTTTGTTTCCAGCCAGGCACAACTAGGCAGCTGGGGGCTGGAATCCACAGAGCATTGTGGTCCAAAGTTTCTGGGCCTCCTCCGCTGCTAATTGCAGTCCGCAGCCGCTCCAGAAAATGGCCCATTCATAGAAGCGCCATCTTCTGGCTCTGTATCCTACTCTTCCAGCAGCCTTGGTGCCAGGTGGTTCACTAGGTAATAATGGGATTAGGGCCAGCTTTGTATTATCAGCTGGCTCTAAGCCAGAAATTCATAATATCACACCAATATTACAAATGGACACCAGGAATTTCTAGTAAACATATAAAAAACCACAACACAGAGAAAAATATTTTTATTAGAAATAAAACAAAAAAACATTTAAAGGGATCCTGTCACCTCCAAAATGCCTCATAAGCCAGTAAAACATGTCCCTACAGCATATTATCACTAATCTCACACTCCTTTTGTCTCAAAAAAACATCCTGTGAAAGTGCCTAAAAACGTTTTATAACTTACTCATTAGTGATGTTAATTAGCAGGGGCTATATTCTTTAGTCCCTAGGGCGGGCCATCTTCATCATAAGATCACGCCCTAATAGGCGTGATTTATAATCATATTGTATTCAGCAGCTCCCTGCTCTCCACGGCTCTGTAAAGGCTGTAATGACGTGAATCGCATCATTTCCGGCATTGGGTGACGTCAGTACACCCACGCCGCTGTGTACTGCTTCAAGCACCGCATGCGCACTGCACTGCCTGTAACCCTATGTTCCTGTAATATGGAATAAAAAGACACTGCACAACCACTAACAGCTCAGTGAGTGCCATCCTTATCTAGTGTTTTGATTGCCTCTGCTATAACCTTTATGTACCGTTACGCACAGAGATATCTGTGCAGACATTGGTTGCAACTCCCTGGTTGCAGTGAAATCATGGACACATTGTTCCATTTCGTTGCCGTGAACAAAATGGAACAATGTGTCCATGATTTCACTGCAACCAGTGAGTTGCAAGCAATGTCTGCACAGATATCTCTGTGCGTAACGGTACCTTTTGGGATAATACAACACCAACTACACCCACTGACAGATGGCTGCTAATAGATAACACGCCTGTATGGTGCTAGTGCCCGGCTCCTTCTTCATTTCTTGTTATTATAATGTTTATTAATAATGTGCTTTTTTTTCATCCACTGGACCCTAACTGGAACCTCAGAACCTCTAATGAATAAAACGTCTGAAATATAAAGAATATATGTATCATGTACTCTTACATTTCATTGAGTATTTTGTGAAAGCATAATTTGATTGTATGGGGATAATTTTTTGGATAACAGAAATAAATGATTTTTCATGAGTCTAGGTAGAATAAAAATATATTGGTCATAACATATTTATACATGAAGTTAATAGAAAATCTTTGACTCAAAAAAAAAATGAAACAAATGCTACTCCAGAATCTCTTTTGGTTGACATTTCCATTAATCAAGATAGAAACAAGACTAACTGTAGTGATAATGAAATGGCAATAATACGGTCCCACACTTGTCTCTCCGCATTCCTGTTTATTTTTTTATGTCAAATAATAAGTTCATGGTCGCCCGGTGTTATATATTTGACGGCGTAGAAAGCGCTAAGCAGGTAAAAGAAAATGTGCAATTAAAAGCTGTAAATGGTAAAATATAAATGGAAAGCCTATTAAGCTGCTCTGGCGTGAAGGAAACTGGAATCTTGTGAAAAGCCACATATTTGAAGTTCTATGGTCCTTTTAGATTAATATGTTGCAGCTCAATGAGACGCCATGAAGAAGAATAGAACATAATAATACTTTTTTTTTTTCACAAACATTTGCCTGCCACTTAAAAAGTTCGCAACTAAACAATTTAAATACAGTAGCCGACTTTTTAAATATTTCATTCTTTGAAAGCAATTAAGAATACAAAGCAGATGGTCCAGCATTGTAGATTTCCCTTTTCATATTGCTTAAGCACTAGAGATCAATAAGTCTAATATAAACAGATGATTTCCATAGCAGGGTTTATAATTAGCTGGCACTGAATGTGTTCAAACTCTAAAATAATTAGCAGAAGCATGTGGCACACCATTAAAACCTTGTGGCTTGTCCGCATTTACATTTATAATTATTAAAGTTAATTATGATACTTGTGGTAGGATTCCAAGATGTTTAAAATCTTACTTTACTGTATTTAATTTCCAGAATATTAATTTAGACTTTCATTGTTATTATTGTAACCATAAAAGTGATGTAAACAAGACATTAAATTATTATAATTAATGTATATAGGTTCTGCGCTGCAGGAAATCAAACTCTATGTACAAACACTATGTGGAATATCTTTAAAGTTTTTGCATACCGTCTCTAAGCCAAACACTATTTTTTCGCAGCAATTGTCAACAGGCCTGGGGAGCCGGTAAGCCAAGCATCTGACTCCGACTCCACCAAATTGGACACTGACTCCAACTCCACAGCCCTCATTGCCAAGTGATGTTCAGATATCCACATATTTGGCTTCTTATCATAAAGTGAGGGTGAACTCTGTTATGTGTAATGTTGCCACCCAGTGCCACAGAAGGGTAACAGAAACAAATGTAAAATCAAAAGCACATGTACAAAAGCATGACATATGTAGCCAGAACATACAGATAAACACTAAGTACATGCATATAGGCATTGTCAATAAGGACACACACATACAATATCCACATACTTACACATGCCATTTAAAAGCTTACTACATACAGTGGGTACGGAAAGTATTCAGACCGATTTCAATCTTTTCACTTTTTGTTTCATTGCAGCCATTTGGTAAATTCAAAAAAGTTCTTTTTTTCATTAATGTACACTCTGCACCCCATCTTGACTGAAAACAAACAGAAATGTAGAAATTTGTGCAAATTTATTAAAAAGAAAAAACTGAAATATCACATGGTCATAAGTATTCAGACCCTTTGCTCAGTATTGAGTATTTGCACCTTTTGAGCTAGTACAGCCATGAATATTCTTGGGAATGATGAAACAAGTTTTTCTCACATGGATTTAGGGATCCTATGCCATTTTTCCTTGCAGACCCCCTCCAGTTCCGTCAGGTTGGATGCTGAATGTTGGTGGACAGCCATTTTCAGGTCTCCCCAGAAATGATCAATTGGGTTCATGTCAGGGCTCTGGCTGGGCCAATCAAGAAAGGTCATAGAGTTGTTCTGAAGCCACTCCTTTGTTGTTTTAGCTGTGGGCTTAGGGTCATTGTCTTGTTGAAAGGTGAACCTTAGGCCAGGTCTGAGGTCCAGAGCACTCTGTAAGAGGTTTTCATCCAGGATATCTCTGTCCACATTCATGTTTCCATCAATTGTAACCAGTAGTTCTGTCCCTGCAGCTGAAAAATACCCCCATAGCATGATGTTGCCACCACCATGTTTCACTGTTGGGATTGTATTGGGCAGGTGATGAACAGTGCCTAGTTTTCACTACACATACCACTTAGAATTATCACCAAAAGGTTTTATCTTTGTCTCATCAGACCAGAGAATCCTATTTCTTATAGTCTGGGAGTCCTTTGTGTGTTTTTTTGCAAACTGTATGCAGGCTTTCATATGTCTTGCATTGACGAGAGACTACTGTCGGGCCACTTTGCCGTGAAGGATCAACTGATGGGGGCTGCAGTGATAGTTACCTTTATGGACTTTTCTCCAATCTCCCTACTGCATCTCTGGAGCTCAGCCACAATGATCTTGGGGTTCTTCTTTACGCTCTCACCAAGGCTTGTCTCCCATGATTGCTCAGTTTGCCTGGATGGACAGGTGTAGAAGACTTCTGGTGGTCCCAAACTTCTGCCATTTATGGAGTATAGAGGCAGCTGTGCTCTTATGAACCTTGAGTACTGCCGAAATTCTTTTGCAACCTTGGCCAGCTCTGTGTCTTGCAACAATTCTGTCTCTGAGATTCATGGGCAGTTCCTTTGACCTCATGATTCTCATTTGGTATGACATGCAGAGTGAGCTGTGAGGTCTTATATAGACAGAGGTGTGCTTTACAAATCAAGTCCTATCAGTTTAATTAAATACAGCTGGACTCCAGTGAATGAGTAGAACCATCTCAAGGAGGATAACAAGGAAATGGACACCATGTGACATAAATATGAGTGACTGAGCAAAGGGTCTGAATACTTATGGCCATGTGATGTTTCAGTTTTTCTTTTTTAATAAATTTAACAAATGTCTACATTTCTGTTTGTTTTCAGTCAAGATCTGGTGCAGACTGTTCATTAAAAAGAAAAAATTAACTTTTTTAAATTTACCAAATGTCTGCAATGAAACAAAGAGTGAAAAATTTAAAGGGGTCTGAATACTTTCCGTACCTACTGTACATTCACTCATAAAATTTATGAATACATGTTGACCCACATGCACACATATAGATATGCATATGTGTGAACTCTATTAATATAATTACACACATACAGGCACTGACTACGAGCATGCACAGATATGTACGCACCTACTAAAACAGGTACATTAAAGCGCCCAAAATAATGTTTTGTCCGGCAGCTATCGTTCTTGAATCCTCCATACCAAGGAGTGTTTGATGGAATCCTCTTTTAGAGAGCAGTTGCCTGACTTTTCCTGTGGTTCTTAATTTGACCGAAATCAGACATAGTGGATCCTTATTGTTGCAATGTCGTCTGACACTGGAGAGTCAGGGTTTGGAGGTATCCATTAGACCAATAAATTCTCAAGCAGTATATGGGACCACCATCAATTTACATAGGTGGAATGGTAAACTTAAATCTTTGCATAAACGCTATCATTGTTATATGAAGAAAATCACTATTGCTTGGTAAATGGTGATATAAATACTCTGTACTATAAAAAAACAACAAATAAATAAAAAAGGCAATGATATTCAACACCTGATATGACTTTAATATTAGACTAAGTTCAATAAGAAAATGCTGTGTGATTTGTGTTTCAACAATAAATCTATTTGTTTTCTACAAAAGATATTGTTTTCTCTTGTAATCTTGTTAGTGATGATGGCCAATCTTTGTCTACTTAAGGTACCGTTACACGCTTCAATATCGTTCAGATATCACTAAGGATTTCATGGGAGTGCGGTCGCTAGGACATCGTTTTGACATCGTTGGTGAGCTGTCACACGTCTAGATATGGTGGACGACGCACCAAAGCTGTAGTGAGCACAACCCAGCGAACGATACTTGTTCACTGTTGTGAATAGAAGTCGTGAACGACATCGTTATCGCGGTGACACACACAACAATGCAGCAGGTTTGGAATGGTGTCACTTTTGGGTGTCTTCTGTCATGTAGGCCTCTCAAAGTCACTTAAAATGTGACGTGGTTCCTAAAAAATGGCTTTGTAAATTTTGTTGGAAAAATTAGAAATTGCTGATGAACTTTGAACTCTTACAACTTCCTAACAAAAAAAAAAATACTTCAAAAATTGTGCTGATCTAAAGTAGACATGTGGAAAATATTATTAATTACCTATTTTGTGTGACATTACTCTTCAGTTTAACAGTATAAAAACTCAAATTTTGAAAATTGCTAAATTTTCAAAAAATTTGCCAAATTTCCATTTTTTTTAACAAAGAAATGCAAAAAATATCATCCTAAATTTACCACTATCATGAAGTGTAATGTATCATGAAAAAACTATCTCAGAATCACTGGAATCCGTTGAAGCGTTCCAGAGTTACAACCTCATAAAGGGACACTGGTCAGAATTGCAAAAAATGGCCTGGTCACTAGAGTTAAAAATGACTTGGGAGTGAAGGGGTTAATAATATTCCAGTTAACGTGAAGCCTAACATTTTATGAGAGTTTATTGCTGAAAATAATTTTATGCATCCATTTTTCTTGCTTAAAATCACCTCCATCGACATAAAAATATAATATAATAATAATATAATATTTATTCATTTATATAGCGCTATTAATTCCATAGCACTTTACATACATCAGTAATGCTGTCTCTCTTGGAGCTCACAATCTAAACATCCTATCAGTATGTCTTTACAATGTGGGAGGAAACCCACGCAAACACGGGGAGAACATACAAACTCCTTGCAGATGTTGTCCTTAGTGTCCTTGGTGGGAATTGAACCCAGGACCTCAAGACCCCAGTGCTGCAAAGGCTACAGTGCTAACCACTTGAGCCACCGTGCTGCATATGTGCTAAGATACATACTCCCTGCAAGGTGTTACTGTTTTCCTTCTGATAGGGACCCGATAAAAAAAGTTGAGCAAATCATATCCTTCATAACAAAATGACCTGCTTCCTGCTCTATACTTTATCAATGTTATGCACATTTTTTATCAGGACTATATTTAAATAAAGAGACCCCCCTGAAATTATTTTCTAGCAGGATAACCTGCACACTAATAAGGTATCTAAGCTAGACAACCTCGTAAGTGCTGATTTTATAACTTGAGTCAATTTCTGAATATTATACAGTAAATGTACAATATCAGGATTTTATTCCTATATGTAGAATTCTTTCTATGCAATAAAGTATTTTAAATGCCTCAAACTGAAAAAAGAAAATGCTTTATTGCAGCAGTCAAAACAACAATGAATTAGACTGCATATACAGCAAATATTTCCTGCATAAAAATAAGACATTTCTAATTTAATGTTTAGCTAACTGCCACTTGCAAGCACATCTATAAACCCAGTCCATTATAAACCACTGTGCTCAGTGGCATAACTTGAAGCTCATGGGCCCCAATGCGAAAGCTCCCACCGGGCCCCCAATTATTGCAAATTTTTAACAGCAATAGTCTATTTCTATAGGCCACAGAGACTTTTGAGGTCCCCTAGGCTTCAGGGCCCAGACACAATTGCAACCCCTGCACCTGTTGTAGTTACGCCCCTGATAGTGCTTACAGTGGTGTTTGCTTTGATGTCTATATATTAAAGCTAACCTGTCAGCTAGATTTAGCCCGCTAACCTATCAATACCTGCCCCTGCACCTTCTTAGCTCATTCCTAAACATCCCTCTCTGACCTATCCATGGTAATGAGGCATCCAGTCAATATCCGTAGGCTGACATGGGCAGTCTCCAGGGCTCCATCTCCATCCCTCGCTGCTCTTATCACGCTCCATTGGGTGTTATCATTGATTTCCCTGGCAGGCTCCCAGCTCTGTGATTCAAATCTCCCCCTCTGTGTGTATGACGCCGTTCCGACATTATTTCCACACCTGTGCCTTGTGAAGTCATCCAGGGTTCGCTGAGCAGCTTCATTATGCTCAGTGTGCTTGCCCAGAAGGCCTGAGCTGTCAGGGTGGACTGCTGAGCATGCGCACAGTTAGAACTGCTGAGCATGCGCACTGAGAATTATGAAGATGCTCAGTGCACCCCGGAAGACTTCACAAGTCGCAGATATGGACATGACACCAGAGCAATGTCATGCACGCAGAGGGGGACACACAGGAGAAGGAATGATGACACACTAGGAGCAGGGCGGGGGGGAGACAAAGCCCTGGAGACCGTTCAAGTCAGTCTACGGACGTAGACTGGTTGCCTCATTTCCATAGAAATATGTAAGTTACTAAGGCATCTTTTACAAACATGTTAAGGATGTGCTAGCAAGGTGCAGGGATAGGTAGTGGTAGGATCAGGACTGCACCGTCCATAGGACAGTGTGAGCCCTGTGGATCAAGCGGCAGGCAGGCTAGGGGAGCGGCAGTGAAGAAGGGGGCGGCGCCAACAGCACACACCGTCCTCCTGCGTGCCCGGCGCCGGCAGCTGCACGCTTATCACTTGAGCTGCTGGAGGGCGGCGGTGCTGGCAAGCGACAGCACCCTCTCCCCCCCGCTAATCACTTGAGCTGCTGGAGGGCGGCGGTGCTGGGAAGCGACAGCAAAACCACCCCCGCTAATCACTTGAGCTGCTGGAGGGCGGCGATGCTGGGAAGTGACAGCAACCCAACCCCCCCCCCCCCCGCTACTCACTTCAGGGCTCAGGCGGCAGGGATGCTTGATGCACCCCTGGGTAGGATAGGGAGCTAAAATGACCAGACAGGTTCCCTTTAAGCTTCTAAAGTGATACTACTTAAAGACAACAATATTTTCTAAAAAAAAAAGAAAAAAATCTTGACCATCAAGGAAAATTACACAGCAGGATCTACAAGGCAAAGAAAGCTATTATTTGAGAAACAGGAACTTGAGGAGTGCCTTTTTGTTTGGTATATATGTTCATTAAAATTCCATAATAAATGAAATAATAATAAACCAGCAAGGTAGATATTTTCCCCATTTTATTAGAAATAAAAATAAAAATAATTCATTTGGAAATTGATTGTAGTAACATTGGGACATGGTTGAAAAAAAAGGCTCGAAAAATAAGAAGTGCTAAGGAAAAACTACTAAAGGGCCCAGTTTCAAGACACGTGATTTTGTATAAAAAAAAGCATGTTAGAGTCTCTCAGAAACAAAAATTGTCAGTGGTTCACTAATCGATCTGTGCATAACTGTGCCTAAAAATTGTTTTAGAACAATTTCAGAAAAATGTTCCTTATTGAAAAATTACAACAACTGAATATTCCACCATCTACAGTACAGTACAGCATCTAAACTCTTTAGAATTGAGATTCTGTCATGCTCTCGGCTGCGGGACCGGTCTCTCCTAAGCAGGGAGATCAGTGCTCACCACACAGCTTTACTGATTCTGCTGATCCTGGTCATTGTTCCATGCGACCATCTGTCTCCATCTGTACTAGAAACCTGTGTCCTCTTGGCAGGTCTCCTGGAAATGTTCTTAGGATGTGCGCACGACATCCTGCACACACTTATAGGATCAATACACATGTTTCCCATTAGGTCTCTCCTTAAGGGAGGTGCCTGGGAAATGTGTTCATTCCCTGGAAATCATTGCCTCTGCTCAGGCCACAATCTGCTGAGCTGTACACTAAGAAGACTGCTGCATTGTTTCTTCTTAATTCTAACACCTGTGTCCACAGAATCCTTGGGCTGTCCAGGCCTCTCCTAATGTGCACAGGACTGTCCGAATTTTCTGCACCGACAGGATCATTTCTCCTGGACCGATCAGAGCTCCCAGGATAAATTTCATCGACAGAGCCAGTATTCTGCAGTTCCTCCATATCTACTGTGTAGTCTGTACAGTTTGCCCCTCTGGTCCGGGTTTTGCGGCATTCAGGCCTCCTGGTGTGACACGGGAATCCCTGTATAGGCGTTAACCTTTGCCGATGCACCGCTAGGTGGTATAGTGTCGTGATCCAAAGGGTCCTCCCCTCAGGCACTTTTCTCTTTTGTGAAACTTTCCTTAATAAATATCCTTGGTTTTATGGAAGTCACTCTCCTGTCTCTTGAGTATTAGGTATTCAGCTATCACTGCACCACCAGTAGTCTAGTGAGTCCCCTTTACATTACCACACCCTGTGGGTGTAATGGATTCTATATTAAACTTAAAACAAATAATTGATTTTTTGCAGTTAGAATCTGACGACAATCCTTTTAAAGTTGATTCATGCTACTCAAATCAAGAGCAACATGAATCAGAGCCTGGCTGCACAACTACAACATGGTACATTTTTGTCTACAACATTCTGGCAGTTCAATGAATTTATATTTTGAAGAGCCAACTTTTCCTAGCGTTAAGTGATTAACAAGTTTCTCTCTATGTAAACATAACCGAAATTCCACGAGCCTGTACTCCAGTTTCAAATTCAGCACGAACATTGCAGATTTGGAATTGGGATCCAGAATATTTTGCTAAAAAGTTGGTGAGCTTTGTTCGGTAATTGATCAGATGAAAGAAAGTGTTTCAGTGATGCTTTCTTATACCTTCTGACTATGTAGAATAGTGGGTGGGATGTGTTTGATGAGGGAAGGGAGTGGGAAGAGGTCACCGAAGTGTCGGACTCAATTTTTTCCTGCCATTTTATTTGTGGATGTTCTGGACTGGCAGCGAATTCAGGGCGCATAAAACTCCACAAGGTTTAGACACAAGGGTTTGTGTCATTTGTTGGCTTGTGTCATTTGTTACCTAAGTCACATGTCCCTCGGTATATAAGAAGCGGTTATTTGCCATTTTCAGAATGTTACTGCTAGCAACTGTGCTGCTCCCGATCCATACTTTTCTGTTCTTCTCCATCCATGTTACACTAAAAGATAGCTATGGTAGCTACTCAATCTCTTTTTAGATAGAATAGGAGGGAGAGAGGGTCCATCCAGACATAGGCATTTTTTACTCAGAAAGAGTGTGATTATCAAATCTGTGTGTTGCCAGAGGCACGTTTTTTGCATACAACTGTTTGACAAATCTTTTTGTGTGTTCCCTAGAAAGGATTTTTTTTGCCTCAAAAAAGTGATTGCCAAATGTTTCTGTTTCCCTTAAAAGGTTTCTTTGGCATCAAACATGTGATTGCTAAATCCTTCTGTTTACCCTACAAAGGTTTGTTTGGCCTCAAACATGTAATTGCCAAATACTTTTCTTTTCCCTGAAAAACGTTTTATTGGCCTCAAACAAGTGATTGCCAAATCATTGTTTAGTCTAAAAAGGCTGTTTTTGGCCTCAACAAGTGATTGACAAATATTTGTGTTTTCCCTAAAAAGTCTTTTTTTGGCATGAAAGAAGTGATTGACAAAAATCTTTGTGTTTCCCCTAAAATACTTTTTGTTGCCTCAAAGAAGTCATTCCCAAATCCTTCTGATTTCCCTAAAAATACCTTTTGGGCCTTAAACAAGTTATTGGCAAATCCTGCTGTTTACCATAATGAGAATTTTTTGGCCTTAAACAACTGATTGTCCAATCCTTCTGTTTCCCCCTAAAAAGCCTTTTTTGGCCTCAAACAAGTGATTGCAAAATCCTGCTGTTTCCTCTAAAGAATCTTTTTTTAGCCTGAAACAACTGATTGCCAAATATTTCTGGTTCCACTAAAAGGCTATTTTTGGCCTCAAACAGCTGATTGCCACATATTTGTGGTTGTCCTAAAGCTTTTTTTAGCCACAGACAACTGATTGCCAAACATTTTTGTTTCCTCTAACAAGTTTTTTTAGGCCTCAAACAAGTGATGGACAAATCTTCATTATTCCACAAAAAGGCATATTTTGGGCCTCAAAAAAATGCTTTCCAAATCTGTGTGCAATAAACATACTGTAAGTGGGAAATCCTGAGGTTGTTGTGCAGGGGCGTAACTAGAACTGGCAGGGCCCCATAGCAAACTTTTGAACGGGGCCCCCTCCAAGACACGCCCCCAATGACACGCCCCCTTCAAGACACACCCACTTACCGAATCGGTGTTAACAGTCTGACGCCACCCAGTTTACCTTATATACTAGTGTATAAGCCGACCCGTTACTTTTGCCCCTAAAATCTGGGAAAACCTATTGACTCATGTATAAGCCGAGGGTGGACCCCAGCACAGGTATACAGCCCCCAGCAGTGTGGTATACAGGCCCCCCAGTGGTAGTATACAGCAGCCTCCCCAGTGGTATATACAGGCCCCATCAGTATATACAGCAGCCCCAGTGGTATACAGCAGCCTCCCCAGTGGTATATACAGGCCCCAGTAGTATATACAGCAACCCCAGTGGTATATACAGGCCCCAGTGGTGGTATACAGGGTAAACAGCTCCCAGCACAGGGTATACAGCTCCCAGCACAGGGTATACAGCTCCCAGAGTCCCGGCACACACAAGGTATACAGCTCCCAGAGTCCCGGCACACACAGGGTATACAGCTCCCAGAGTCCCAGCACACACAGGGTATACAGCTCCCAGAGTCCCAGCACAGGGTATACAGCTCCCAGCACAGGGTATACAGCTCCCAGAGTCCCAGCACACACAGGGTATACAGCTCCCACTGCTCCCAGCACAGACAGGGTATACAGCTCCCACTGCTCCCAGCACAGACAGGGTATACAGCTCCACTGCTCCAGCACAGACAGGGTATACAGCTCCCACTGCTCCCAGCACAGACAGGGTATACAGCTCCCACTGCTCCAGCACAGACAGTGTATAACAGCTCCACTGTTTCCCAGCACAGACAGGGTATACAGCTCCCACTGCTTCCCAGCACAGACAGGTATACAGCTCCCACTGCTCCCACACAGACAGGTATACAGCTTCCCACTGCTCCCAATCCAGCACAGGTATTCCCAGAGTCCCAGCAGCACAGGGTATACAGGCCCCCCATCACATGTAAGGCTCCCATGCTGTCGCTGCTCACTGACTGTGCCAATAAATAGTTGTAATATTAGCGCCCTCACCCTCATCTCGGCTCAGTGCAGCTCCTTCCTGCTTGTCCTGTGCGGCTGGCTGTAACCGGTAAACGCCGGTTAGTAAAGAGTAACAGCGTCAGTCGGAGCCAACTCCGCTAGAGAACACATAGCAGGCAGCAGGCTACAGTCTGGCGCGGCGCAGCCCTTTGATCTGTGTGCGGCCAGATGCCTGGGGCCGCTTTGAATGGATCGGCATCCACCTCGCCGTGGGCCCCGTTGGGCGCGGCGCCCACCGCTGGCCCCACCCCCCCACCTGACGGCCACACAACAGGTATCGCAGCTGCCGTATAGCAGCGTACGGCCTGATCCGGGTCCCAAAAGCGCCGGGCCCCAAAGCGACGCTATGTCTGCTTGCCGGTAGTTACGCCACTGTTGTTGTACAAGGGGAAGGGAAATGGCATCATGGAAGGGGGAATAGGCTAGGTGTTGGAGGTGTTCATGGGGTTGGTGCTACTGCTAATGTTACTGTAAGCAGTACTGACCAAACACCGGCTCTTCATACCCCAAGCCAAGTGAGAATGTCTGTTACTGGATGGCCCACTCCAGTCTCTTTTTTTTTGGCAGCAACAGAGTGATACGAGTTGTGGCTAAGGCCCAGAAAGAGCTTTTGCTACAGTTCATGGATAGAGAAGCATCAAGTGGCCTGTCCGCCTCTTCCTCTACCTCAACATCACACACATACAGTCCTTAGAGATGGCACCCCAATTAGCCATGTTCGCTCTTATGTCACAACTCTCCAACAGCACAACTGACTGTGGGGAAACACAAATGGGCAATTCTGCAGGATGTTCATACATTCTATTCCATGGGCATAAGAGGTCTGCTCCAAAGATTCACATACTCCAGAGGAGGAAAGCATCTGCACTGATGCCCAAAATGTTTTGGAGTTGGATTCGGGGACAGAAGGAAGCTGGATTGTTACCCCGCCACCAACACAACAATGACTTAAGCATCATGAATACATCAGACACATGAGTGCCTTCTTGCTGCACCATGATACCCGTATTGTTAGGATTTAAATTAGTGATGATGACTACTGGGTTGTTAAACTGTTGGATCTGCGGTTCAAGAATAAAGTTAGTCAGTTGCTTCCTTCCCTGGACAGGGACACATGCATGCTGGAGTATCAGAAAACTGCTTGTAAACAATCTTAAGACTGGGTTTCTCCAACATAGCAGTGAGATACACAGTTCGAATCACAGATCTACACTTCCAACCCTGGGAATGTCAAGTCGTCAGCACAGAAACATCAGCAGCAGTTTAACTATAAGAAGCAATTTCTGGGGGTCATTTGACCAATTTTTTAAACCAGCCCATCCACCATCAGAACGGATTACAAGTCTGCCCAATAGTGAGCGACTGGAGAGGTTTATGTAGAAGAACCTAGATCTCAATATCCATGCCATCAGATGGGGTTTGGATCCTTTTGCATTTTGGGCTTCAAAAATGAAAGCGTGGCCTGAGCTTGCCATTCATGCATTGGAGGGTTTGTCATGCCCAACAGCGAGCGTTCTCTCATAATGTCTCTTATGCGCTGCTGGTGGTGTCCTGACGGATTAGTGCATCTAGCTGTCCCCTGAAAGTGTAGACCGCCTAACTTTCATCAAGATGAAAAAGTCATGGATCTCCAAGGACTTTTTTTACCCCAGTTGTAGATTGGGTAGACTAGGTGATGGTGCACTTTTCAGTGTGCTGCATTGATCTTGCCATTATACAATTTTTGTTCTCTGTCAATTGATTCCACTTTTGTGATATCTAGCAGTAACGTTTTGAAATATAGACCTCTTCTTGGGGTCTCTTTGTTGTGTGTTTCCTGAATTCAGCAGGGCTCTCTGAGCACCATGCCTACACATGTCACTGCCCCACCTGAAAAAAATTCTTCTGGAAGTAGTCAGAGAAGCTTATACCTGTGCCACCTGAGTATGGTGCAGTATAAAATTTATCGCAGTGGTTGCATGAGGTATGAGGGCCCCTGCCCACTAGACTATACAGATCACTGACCTAGCTGAATAATTTTTCTATAGTAATCATTGAAAGTGATATTTATGCCACCTGAGTGTGGCGCAGCATACAATTAATTGAACCAGTTGCATGAGGTATGAGGGACCCCTGTCCAATAGTCCTACACGTGTCACTCATCTCTCTGTTCCTGATCATTGTTTAACCTTAAAATGCTAGGCCAGGCCCTGTTCCAAACCCTGTGCCATGCATGCAGGCTGCAATGTTATACAATTTTTAGTCTGGTACAATTGATTCCAGTTTCATGGTGTCTGGTCCTAATTTTTTGAATTGTGGAGTCTCTTCTTGAGGTGTCTTTGTTGTGTGTTTCATGACTTTTGCAGGGCTTTCTGAGCACCATATAACTCATCTCCCTGTTACTGATTAATACTGAAGCTTGAAATACTTACTAAGTCATGCCTTGTCCCATGCATCCATTCGGGCTCAAAAGTTTGGTGAACTGTTCACCAATCAATTTGGCAAACCGACCTCAACCCAAACTTCAAAAGGTTCGCTCATCTCTATCCCTATGGACATGTAGATCTTCAAACTATATTCTCTCTAAAAATTAAAGAAAAATATACTTGGCTGTAATGTACAGTATATATAGATATATATAGAGAGAGAAAAGAGAAATAGCTCTCGTGCAATTAGATATATGGCCAAAGTGTTGGCACCCTTTAAATTGTTCCTGAAAATGAAGTATTACTCCCAGAATATTATTGCAATTACATTTGTTTGTCACATGTTTATTTCCTTTGTGTGTATTACAAGCAAAGCTGGGAAGAAAACACAAATTGTACATAATTTCACAAGAAACTGCCAAAATGGGCCAGACAAAATTGGCACCTTTCCAAAATTGTGGGTAAGTAGCTTTGTTTCAAGCATTTGATGCTCGTTCAAATTCATGAAAGGTAACAGTTGTGGGCAATATAGAAACACACATGAAACTACAGTAAAATAAAAAGGGGAGAAATTGACTCAATCTTTGCATTGTGTGTCTGTGTGTGCCAGACTAAGCATGGAGAACAGAAAAAGGAGAATAAAATTGTTTGAGTATTTGAGAACCAAAAGTGTTGAAAAATATCAACAATATCAAGGTTACAAATGCAGCTCCCGAAATCCTAATGTTCCTTTGTACACGGTGCGCAATATAATCAAGAAGTTTACAACCCATGGCACTTTAGATAATTTAACTGGACATGTACGGCAGATAAAAATTGATGATAGGTTGCAACGCAGGAGAGTTCGAATTGTAGATCAGCATTCCAATGAAATTCCAAAGAAATTCAAGCTGCCCTGCAGGATAAGTAAGTCAGTGTCAGCACAAACTACCATGTTTCTACAAAAATAAGAAACTGTCTAATTTCCTTCTGACCTTTGGAAAAAGGGTTAGGGCTTACTTTTGAGGTAGGTCTTATTTTGGGCTGGGAAAAATCATTCACACAAATGGGGGCAGAATAAGGGACAAATATACCAAGATTGCGGCCATATTGCTGGATGGGAGCTATAAACTGGGGGCTATACACTGGGGGTATATATATGATCCCCCATCCTGTTGGTATTTATGAACCCCCATCTTGTTGGTATGTGCCCCCAGCCTCCTGGTATATGCCCCCCCCATCCTGGTACATGTCCCCACTCTGAATATGACCCCCCCATCCTGGCACACGGTAAGAAAATCATGCACACCTCTCCATGACTCCCCTGCAGCCCACAGCCGGTATTCTTGCCCGGCATCAGATCACATGAGCAGTATGCAGCGATGACATCATTGTCATGCCTGGCTCTCGTGATCAGTTGCCAGTAAAAACAGGAGGACGTGCCCTGCTGGGAGTGATATGGAGTGTTGAGTATGATCCGAAGCCAGGATATTCACTGCTTCCACGCCAAAGATGATGCGTGGAAGCAGTGAATATAAACATGATTGCACAGGGCTTCACCTGTAGCCTGTGGACCCGCATATTAGGCTCATAAAATAATTATCCCTCCCCCCGCCCACTTTTCAGCACCAGGTTCAACACTGAGAGATGATGGCCAGGGGGATACATTTAATAATATATGAGCCTAACGAGCGGGCCCACTTGACCACGGACTGCAGCTCCAGCCTGCTCTAGCCTTTTACAGCCTGCTCCTGCCTGCAGTACCCATTCTACCACCTTTGCCCCCTCCAGCCCCAGCTCCACATCCAGACTAGAGTACGCAACTAGGGCTTATTTTTTGAGTAGAGATTGTATTGCAAGCCTACACCAAAATGTCCAAAAAACCCTGCTAGGGTTTATTTATGGGCACCAAGTAATGGATGTAAACAAAGCACTGGAAAGTTCTGAAGTGACCAGCAATGAGTCTGCATCTAAATTCCATTGAACACCTGTGGAATGATTTTAAAATTGCTGTTGGGAACAGGTTCCTTCAAATATGAGAGACCTGGAGAAATTTGCAAACGAAGATTGGTTCAAAATTAAAGTTGGGAGGTGTAAGAAGCTTGTTTATGGTTAATGGAAGTGAGTGATTGCAGTTATTTATTCCAAAGGGTACCTTTACACGCCGCTACTGGAGGATGGATACAACCCGCTACTTCACGTGCACGAGCACGCACAAACGGTTACAAACGGGAAACGCACCACCTTTACACACCGCCACAAGGTGCGCTACGCTACGCTACATCTACAGCTAGATACATCGCCGGGTGTCTCAAGTAGCCATCTGTAGCCCATCTTAGCTCATTTACACACCGCTACAACCAGCTAATATGGGCGTACCTGGTGCAGCAGGGACAGCACATAGGCGTGCTACAATTGTGGATTACGAGACGTCCGTACGCTGATAGGACAAAGCAATAATACCATGATTGGGCAGGCATCGCAGGAGGCTGATTAATACTTGACGCTCGAGCAATTGTGTAGTGTGACTGGTCAGCTCCTTAAATATGCCTCCCTATGCAGCGACTACCAATCGTAACGCAGGAGCTTCCTCCAATGATCGCTGAAGGGGCGCGGTATCCTGGAGGCTGTGTCACGCCCCAGCTACATACCAGGTACATCGCCTGGTGTATAGACATCCCTTCTGTAGCTTCTTTACACGCCGATACAGCTCGCTACAATCGGCTTTGTAGCCATCTGTTTTCGAGCAGTGCTCGGAAACAGATGTATCTGTTGCCGGATGCCTCCTACCGTCTTCACACGCCGCTACTACGGGCTATATTGACGCTACAAGCTACATTTGTAGCCTGTAGCGGGTTGTATCCATCCTCCAGTAGCGGCGTGTAAAGGTACCCAAAGGGTTTGCAGCCAAATATTAAGCGGAGGGTGCTAACAATTTTGTTAAGCTCATTTTTCTAATTATGTGTAAAATTATGTTTAATATACTTTTTTATCTGTTTTCATTGTGTTGTCCCAACATGCAAAAAGGAAATTTACATGTGTACAACTGAACATGTGTAATTGCTATAATTTTATTGGAGAAGTACTCTAAAGGGTGCCAATACTTTCAGCAATAACTGTATGTGTGTATGTGTATATACATATATAAATATATGTATATACAGTGTGCTGTGAAAGTATTTGGCCCCCTTGAACTTTTCAACCTTTTGCCACATTTCAGGCTTCAAACATCTCATATATAAAGCTGAATGTGTGTATGTGTGTATGTCCGGGATTGGCATCTACACCGTCGCAACTACAGCCACAAAATTTTGCACACAAATATAAAGGAAGAACAGCGCCTCACCAGCTGGTATATCTCAAAGCTTCATTTATTCCGTCCACATGACAACACAATGTTTCGGTCACAGTGACCTTCATCAAGTGCACTTGATAAAGGTCACTGTGACCGAAACGTCGTGCTGTCATGTGGACGGAATAAATGAAGCTTTGAGATATACCAGCTGGTGAGGCGCTGTTCTTCCTTTATATTTGTGATTGCTGATGCTAGGTGGAGCTCCCTGGCTCAGGACGTGCGCCTCAATGTGAGGAATTCAGTGGATTCCGTATTCACGAGGTGTTGTGGATAAACATATCTTTCTACAAAACGCCCCAAGAGCGTCACAGGCTATGTTGTGTGGCGAAATTTTAACCCTGCACGTTCCAGTTCACCAAACAATTTTGCCCCTATCTACATAATGGGGAAAAAGTGACAGTTACCAGTTGACAGTTGTGAATGAGAGGGGTTTATTGACAGCGCCAAAGACTAAGAGCATATACCAGCATATAGTCACTAAGATGGGGCCCCAACATGGGATATTCACCACGCATGGGGACATGTATACACACCACACGCACACAAAGAGTAACAGCAAGTGTATAGTCACAAAGGTGCAGCCCCAACATTGGATACTCACCACGCACCCGAACACACACACACACCATAAAGAGACACACACAACACAGAGACACACACACACCCCACACGGGGACACACACACCCTATAGGGACACATGCACTCACCCCACAGGGACACACACACACATCACAAAGAGACACACACAACACAGAGACACACACACACACCACACAGACCCCACCACACAGGGACACACACACATACACACCCTATAGGGACGCATGCACTCACCACACATGGACACACACACCACAAAGACAGACACAGATGTGCACAAATCGCCTCACACAACTTGACTCATACGTGTGTTATCTTTAATTTCCAGAAATAAACATGTGATTAAAATCAGCCAATGTGCAACACATGTGCCATATAGGGAATTAAAATATGCAAATGGAGTCCGTGGAGCCTCGATTAAGAGTCTCAATCTCAAACACGGGACTAGCTAGATATCTCTCCAGGGAAGGACCTAGCCCTGGGGTGGAATCCTTGTGGAGACCACCACAACCACCATATTAAGTGTCCCTTTTAGTCAATATCCCACTCAGTTACGAGTTAAGGATATGACAAGGGAATTAACAGAGCCAGGTATCCATCCACAAGGATTCTGGCAAGGTGGGAGCAATGCCTGGTAGACCAACATCACAAAGCACTAACTAATCTCAGGGAGACCAGTCAAGGAAAACACTGTGGGCTGCAGTACTGCAGCTTGGATGGAGCAGCTCCCTGAAGGTGGAGCTGAGTCCCCGGGGCAGAGATGCACCTGTAATGGTGGTGCAGAATGTGAAGATGATCTTTGGAGCAGTGCAGGAGTTGAACAAAAACACGGAGGCTTTGTCACTTTACACGGGTATTTTATTCTGTAAACCAGTTCAGATGGCAGCTCAGGTTACAGCACAAACAGTCTGTAATCAGGTAGCTGGTCAGGTAGTCACAGAGGGTTGCAAGATCAATCAGCGGATTCCGTTGAGTACTTTCTTTTGTCAATCCCGTGTCCTGCTGCTAAAACCTTCCCCGGAACAGCCCTCTTGTATACCAGGCCTGTTAGTGTGCTGTGAGATCCCTTCTTCTCCCTCTCTCAACCTGAAGGGGCTTGACCTTTGGTGGGTGTTCCTGGCGAGGATGCACTTTCTAGACAGGGTGTCAGGGTTGATGAACTGACCCGGTGTAAATAAGAAAGAGGATTGTACCTATAGTGCAGATCATTAATGTAAGAATGTATGCCTTATGTATAGTTGCACTCACCTAGGTTAGTTGTGCCAGACTCCACACAGCTAAAGTTACCAGCATGGGTGAGAGACGGGGGGAACTCAGGAAGATGCAGGCAGGGAGCGTGGCTTGCTGTGTTGTCCGGTCAGATCTCTGTTTCCTCCAGCAGGTGTCACATGTCAGATCACATGATCCAGCAAGGCGTTCCTCTGTGACATCATCTCAGGTCCTGTTACTTTCTCGGAGCAGCTCTACACCTCTCTCCCCGGAGGGAGAAGTATCATGAAGTGAAGGAAATGGTGTGCAGTGTCAGAGGAGCACTGGGGAAAAGTAATAAGGGAATGGAGCTATTATGGTTATCATACCAACCTAATTTATTTCATGCAATAATTCCACTCTCTATAGCACCACAACGCGTTTCAACAGCCGTCGCTGTCTTCCACCTGAGGAAGACAGTGACGGCTGTTGAAATGCATTGTGTCGCTATAGAGAACTGAATTATTGCATGAAATAAATTAGGTTGGTATAATAACCATAATAGCTCCATTCCCTTATTACTTTTCTTCAGCGTTCCTATAACACTGCACACCATTTCCTTCACTTCGTGATGACCGGTGTGGACGCTCAGGGGTTGGACTCCCTGCACCGTATCCTCACAGCCAGTACTCCGTTAGATGGACCAGGGTTCCCCCATACTATGGGCGCTCCGATATGGGGTCCCCTCTTTCTTTTCCCGGGCTGCCTCTTCTCTAGGCCCCCTCCATTAGAGTCTCCTTCTCTTGCTTGGAGGCTCCCTCTCCTTCACTCCTCAGTGCAAACTAGAACTCCACTGTCTGACTTCCCTCCTCCCCTAACTCTCCCTCTAGGGACTGGGCTCCAACCATTTGCTTAGGCTCGAGTGTGGGAGTGCTGTTTTGGGATCCACCTACAAACCTTACTCTCCCCTGTGACAGGAATAACTGCACATTCATTTGTGGGGGCAGTACCCATACTGTGGCGCACTGACCAGTGGAGTGCCACAATACCCCTTGGTGGAGTACACTCGTCGAGTGTGTCTACCTGGTACAGATGTAGAGTAGAATTTTGTATTTTTATAAACAACAACATCAACAGGTACTATTTACAGTATTTACGCATTGTTCTTCTTCCCTTTATGGGAAGCACCATACTTAAAAGTTGCAAACATTATTAAACTTCATCGGCCTCACAAGGACTGGTAAACACTGTGCAGACCCAGTGGTAATTGTCCATTACCAAGCAAGTGTCCTATGTCACCACTGGGCTGCTTTAAGATTAACACATGATATTACACAAGAGTCTCTGGCTTAACACTTTACAGTCCAGGCTCAAATATAATCAATCGGGGTAAACAAGGATTCAGAGTTCTCATGAAAGTTTATGAGTCTCCATTATTCAATAGGGATTTAAAGCATAATATAACTATGTACACTCCGGATAACATTCATGCAGTAAAGGTCTGTGTTTTACAGATTGGACACACAGATGGCGAACCAACCCATTGGTCCTGCATGTCGCTCATAAGTGACTTGATCTCCCCGGTAAAAGTCTCGGTCCGGGTGACCTCTGCGGAGATTTGATTCAACGTCTCTCCTCACCACAAAGATATCGTCTTTTAGTTCTGTCTCTCTGATGAACCCCCACACTTCTCCGTAATGGAAAGACACCACGGTACCTGCCTTTTGTAGTTCCAACGGTAATGGGGGTTGCCAGCATGCATCGTCTTGGGTATGGCGGCAGCTCTCTATCTCCCGCTGCCACCACTCCTTACGACGCGCTGTTGGACCGCCTGGTCTGCCAGGCTGACTTCTGGAAAGTACTCCGTAGCGGGGAACCTGGTCCTGGGGCAATCGGTAAGCGCTGATTTCGGCACGGGACCTGTTCATGGTCTCGCGCCGGTACTCCATTGCACTCCACCAAGCTGCTTCAGAACCGGTGGCCCCGGTGATGGTTTCTTGGTAGTGATGAGCGAGCACTAAAATGGTCGGGTGCTCGAAGTCCAGGATGAGTATCTCAGATGCTCGGGTACTCGACCCGAGCACCGAGCCCAATGTTATCCTATGGGAGGCCCAATCATTTTTCCGGCATAACCCCCGGCAGCCTGGATAAACTCTGAAAATGTCACAAAAGTATAACAACAGTGCTCAAATGACATGGGAACAGCATGGGGAAGACCCCTTTCAGCATTTCTGACTCCCAGATCACTGCTGTGAACAATGTTGTCTGAGTATTATGCCACTTTTACGGACTCACAATAAAACGACCAAAAATGAAACCAAAATGCATTTTCCTGGGGAAAATGTTAAGGGCTCATACTCATTTGTGAGACAGTGTTGCAGAATGATAGTTTTTTGGATTACATGAAAGATTTAAAAAAAAAAATGTGTGGCACTCAGATGCCCCTGGGAAGAGACATGATGAGGGCCTCTTTAAATAATGTGCCCATTATTAGGAAGTGGGCCTTTCCTAGTATTGCCCTAGGCACGACTGCTAAACATTGGCAGATATCTTACTGTATCTCCAGTATCCAATCTAAAAACCATTCTTTGTACGCCTTTATTTAGTTTTATACAGGCAGTGTATATAGCACATAACCATTCAAAATGCGCAAGGCCGATGGCAAGGGACGAGGAAGTGGACATGATGTTGGTGGTGCATGTAGAAGTCGAGTCCGTGGGCAAGCTCGAATTGTGCCACGACAAACCCCCACATTATCTTGCCCGACCTTCCTGTCCCAATTTCTAGGGGACCGCAGCAGCAGACAACTTTTAAATCAAGAGCAGTATCAACAGGTTGTTAGTTGGGGACTGGAGCACATATTCGTCATCCTGATCCTCCTTCCTCCCACCATGCCAAGTGCCCAGACATAACTGATCCCACACTTGGACACTCTGAAGAGCTGTTCAGTTTTCAATTCATAGATTCGGGTATCTCGCCCACTCCGCTTGAAGTGGGTCATAAGGAGATCGTATGTAGTGATGCCCAAATATTTGAGCAGCCATGGTCGCACGAAGGCGACTGTGGGAATGTGTCACAACAAAAGGTGAACAATGATCAGACACAATTGCCAGAAAAGTCAGGAGGAGGGCCAGGGTGCGGAAGTGGGAGATGACGTGGTGGATGATCCAGTAACTGACCCAACATGACAGGAGGACTGCAGAGCGAGGAAAGCTGCGCACAGGTGGAGGGAGGCATAGCATCACAACAGGCCAGAAGAAGCAGGAAGGTGGCTGCAGACAGAAGGCGGGCAACCGTTCCCTGTAACATCAACACAACGCAAGTTGACAGTACAACAGTTAGGTCTTCCCGAGTCTGGCTGTTTTTTAAGGAGTCTGCAGATAATTCAAAAAAATGCCATTTGCAACAATTGCCATGCCAGCATCAGCAGGGGTAGCAAAACTAGCAGCCTGACAAACCACTACCAGCATGATCAGGCACATGGCAGCAAAGCACCCGACTTTGTGGGACATACCACAGGGTCCAGGAGCAGTGTCTGCAGGTGACCCCTTTGCTTCTTCCATGTTGTGCGTGCAACCAATCCCCTGTCATAGTGCATGTGAAGATGCCTCTTGTCCTGCACCTGTCGTTGCACAATCAGAAATGCCACCATCATGTACCACGTCCTTGCCCAGCGCAGTGTTCAGATATCCATACCCCAGTTGTTGGAACACAAGCACAAATACGCTGCTAACGCCCTACAGGCCACACTCCTAAATTCACTCATTTCGCGACTGCTTGCGCTGGAAATGTTGCCTTTTAGGCTAGTGGAGACGGAAACATTCCGCAACCTGATGGTGGCAGCCGTTACTCGGTCCCCAGGCACCACTATTTCTCCCGCTGTGCCGACCCCGCATTATACATTTGAGTCGATCATCAGTTCTATGGGGTACTCGGGAATCTGGCAGTTCTGCAGCTGGAGATCACGGATGGTCGAGACCCGGCCTTGTGCCCTGGGTGCTCAATGAAAAGTGGTTTAAAAATAAAAAGGGAATAAAAATAAAAATGTCTCATGATGCCCCCTACAGTGTCTGGTGAGTGCACTAGCGCTGCAGGGCAGACCTCTGAGGAGATGTGATGGCAGCAGAGATAACTATGCTCCCCGTAGGTGTAGCAGATTTTCCTCAGGGCAGCAGTGGATGATGGGGGTTGTACGCAGGAGTCCAGCGCAGCACACAGTCTCTGTGAAGGAAGCAGGAGTATGGCTCCTCTTTTGCAGGCAAATAACATATGGCACACAGTTCTTCACTTTGCATGGGTCTTTACTGGAAACCACAGGCAATATGACGGTTTCAGTTCACGGTGTCGCTGACCTGGTCAGTAGACAATGATTTTGTATGTCACTTAGGAGACCTTCGCTGTTCTTGACTTCCTCCAGTGTTCCTACTCCCAAACCTCCAGCCAGTCTCTAGGGTCCCTCTTCAAGGGCTTTATGTACCTTCGGACCCTATTTAGGACCTTTTGTGGTTATGCTAGGTGTTGGCACTGACCGCATAAAGCCGGCTCGGGCCTCTGGTGTCAACGGCTTGGGGCTAAACTCCCGCACCATTTTTCAAGCCAGACCTCTGTACCAAGACTGCTCCTCCCACAGAAAGCAGTGGCTAACTGGAGCAACTGGACCCTCTCTTCTTAGGGCTACCTTGGCTAGGTACGCTCCCCTGTGCTACTCACAGGGTTCCCACTGCGTTCCTCTCCAACCACCTTTTTCTAACTCTCTTGCTTTGTTCTCACCAACTCCTTCCACCGCCCACCTAAGCTCCGCACACCGGGATCGGTTCCTAACAACAGACTTTTTGATTGGTCCCCTGCTCTTAGGTGTGTGGATGTATGTTATAAGCATCCCCTCTAAGACATCCAATTTCCCTGGCCACAGGAATCCCACACTCTCTCTTTTAGGTGAAGTACCCCTATGTGGCGTCCCAACCAGTGGGGCGCCACACAACCACGTGTCCCAAAACATTAGCTGTGCCCTTAACAACGCAGTTTCTGTCAAAGTCCACCTAACCACAGGAACGTGGACAAGTGCTTATGGGCAGGGATGGTACATCTCGCTGAAGGCACACTGGGTTAATATAGTGGAAGCCAGCAACCAGTCGACCTTGGGACGGAACACGTCCTCCCGACGCCAAGGATTGTGGGCCCTAACTCAGTCAGGGTTGCCCCCACAGTCTACAGCTCCGGTACATCATCCTCCTCAGCCTCCACCTCCTCTTCAGCCTCCACAACAGTCCCAAGCTGGAAGCTTTGCAGCACTGCCTCAGCAACAGGCTGTTCTGAAGTTAATATGCGTAGGTGACAAACTCCACAATGCTGATGAGTTGTGGACAGCTCTGAAAGAGCAGGCAGATCATTGGCTTACAACGCTGAACCTAGAGCCAGGCTTGGTCGTGTGTGACAATGGCCTGAACCTGGTGGCGGCTCTGAGGCGAGGTGAGCTCACACATGTGCCATGCCTGGCCTAGTGGTTTTAGTGGTTTCTTAAATCCTACCCGGAGCTGCCGGATCTGCTCATCAAAGTACTCTGCCTGTGTGCCCATTTTAAAAAGACACCTACTGCTTCGGCCGCCCTTGCCGGGTTTCAGCAGCATTTGCAGCTGCCGGCTCACAGACTGGTGTGTGATGTCCCCACATGTTGGAATTCAACCCTGCAGATGTTGGTCAGGATTTGGGACCAGAAGAGGGCAGTTGTTAACTACCAACATCAACTAGGCCGTCCGTATTCGGTTTAAACTCCACACATAAGACATCTGGAGTGGACATGGATGTCTGACATATGTGCAGTCCTCCAAAGCTTTGAGGACTCCACCAAGGTGGTGAGCAGCGACGATTCCATCATTAGTGTCAACATCCCACTTATCTGTCTTCTAAAACGCTCTCTGCTGAAAATCAAAGACGATGCATTGCAGGCGGAGCACGATGAGATGGAAGGAACCATAGAGGGTGATTACACACGTGCATTGGGGGACAATGACGAGGAGGAAAATGAGGAGGAAGTGTTAGAAGGACAGGAGGTAGTTTCATGCACAATTGAAGGTACAACCTCCACAACCGTCATACAGTCGGTTCAGAGTGGATGGCCAGAGGACAGGGAGAAGGAGGAGGAGGAGTAGGAGGGGGATGAGGGCAGGATGGTCAATCATCCTGTTGTTGATGTCCCTGAAGTCTTGCCTGTACCGGTCTGGTGAGCATGGCTGACTTTAAGTTACGCTGCCTTTCCCGTGACCCTCGCATTATCAACATCTTGGTGGACACTCATTACTTGTTAGTGACAATTTTAGACCCACGCCACAAGGAGAACTGTATTTCTCTTTTTCTCAGGTGGAGAGATCTACAAAAATGCTGCAGTTACCAGAAGGCCCTTGTTGAGGAATTAGTAAAATAAATTCACTTCGGAAAATACTGGCGGCAGAGGTCACAGTTCGGTGGATTACCAAGGCGTCTGGGAAGAGAGAAGCACAACTCCAATCCAGCAGAGGTAGGAGAGCACTGTGAAAGATATGGGACAGTTTTCTCTTCTCCTCCGAGAGCACAGGCCCTGAGGCGTGGGGTTCTGTCACAAGAACTGCAAAGTTTGAATAGATGATGGAGTACCTTGGCGACTGTACAAAAGTGCTACAGCATTCCTCTGAGCCTTATAATTATTGGGTATCCAAGCTGGACATGTGGCATGAATTGGCTCTCTACGCCTTGGAAGTCCTGGCCTGCCCTGCCGCTAGCATTTTGTCAGAGCGGGTTTTTAGTGCCGCTGGTGGAATCATTACTGATAAACGCACTCACCTGTCAGCTGAAAATGCTGACAGGCTGACTCTGATGAAGATGAACAAGGGTTGGATTGGCCTTGACTTCAGCAAATGATAGCAGCATAATCTAAAGTCAAAGTCATTGTATTTTTTGAGGAGGTAGATTCCCATGCCCTTCCTCACACCCACACATGGGTACATGCTTCCTGATATTGGCTATTTGCTGTACTCCTCCTCCTTCTCCTTATCCGCCACCACCATATCATCAGGGCGACCGTGGTCTATGATGCCACAGAAACATATTTTATTTACATGGTGTTTATTATGCCCCTAACCGTTAAAACGAAAGACAGTAGGTTCATGTATACTCCCCAGTTGTAAATGTTTTAGTCCATACTTAGTGCATCAGCATTACAAGTATAGGAGACCCGCTCCTTTGTAATGGGAACAATATTTAAAGAGGCTCTTCCCAGAGGCATCAGACTGCCTCCCAATGTTTGGCAGCCCTGCCTAGGGCAATACTAGAAAAGACTCACTTCCAAAAATGGGCACATTATTTAAAGAGGCCCTCATTCACGTCTCTTCCCACGGGCATCGGAATGTAAAAAGAAATGTAAATTTAGTCTGACAACAAATGGTTTGTTAGGCGGCCGTCACACGCTGAGATATCTCTTGCGATATTGTAAGCGATCACGTGCACGCGCGATCGCTTACAATATCGCTCACATCGCTGGTGAGATGTCAAACAGACAGACTCAATAGCGATGTGGAGCCGCGATCTCGCTGGTAACTATGGTACACATCGGGTAACTAGGCGCCGCGCGTCGCTTAGTTACCCGACGTGTACCATAGTTACCATCTCCCAGCATAGGCTCTGCGCTGGGAGATCGCTCATCGTGGTGTTATACACCACGATGAAGCAGATCGTGGCATCGTTCATCGCTAGATCTGAGCTCCGGAGCTCAGATCAGCGATGTCACGATCAAGCGATTTCACATCGTAAATCGCTTGATTACATGCAACGATTTCTTGCCCGATATCGCTTAAGCGATCAAAAAGGAGATCGCTTAAACGATATCGGGCAAGAAATCGTTCCGTGTGACGGCCGCCTCAGATGGATATTGGAAATCAGATATTAAAGCTTATACACCTGCTACAAATGCTGCGTACAGGTAGACAGCATCTTGTGAGGTCTAGAAAATGGAGCTATATACCCCTCTTGCCTATAGAGGTTTAAATTAATCCTTAACAGGACTGTTTTGGGATGGAGAGATGACAAATTAGATATTACCGGCTACACACGTGACATGCTACAAATGCTGCGTACAGGTAGACAGCGTCTTATGAGGTCTAGAAAATGGAGCTATATACCCCTCTTGCCTATAGAGATATAAATTAATCCTTACAAGGACTGTTTTGGGATGGATAGAGGAGATTTAAAGCCAGCACAGCAACCACAGATGTGATGCTGGCTGGTATACTGGCACACCTAATTTTCCTATATTCCCTGCCTCCCTGCCTGCTTGTATACAGATAATTAGTCCTCAAAAAGACAGTGGTTTGTGTTAAATTAGCACAGCCCTGCACCTACACTAGCTGAAAGGCACGAAATCTGTCCCTGAATCAGCAGCAGCTCTCCCTACACTGACTGTCTATGGCGCAGAGTGACGAGCACAGCGCGGTCAGGTCTTATAAAGATCTGATGACGCTATGCGGCAAGCCAATCACTGTAATGTCACAACCAACATGGCTGTGGCATTAAAGTGTCTGGTAGCTAATCCCTGCATGTGGGCTGACTCTGTAATATGAGCATGAGCACGAGTATCGCGTAATTACTCGGAGCTCGCCGAGCATCCTGAGTACTGTGATACTCGTGCGAGTACCGAGTAGTGGCGAGCATGCTCGCTCATCACTAGTTTTTGGTCATCAAGGGCTGGATTCTCCTCTGGTCTGGTCATCGTCCTCTTCAACGGCCTCCACAATCAGATCCTGCTCCAGGTCGGGTTCTTCGGGGTCTTGGGCCTCTGGTCCTGGGACGCTGGCCTGCAGGTGGGTCTACGGGGTCTCCTATCTTTACCCCTGCATCCACAGTCTGCGCAGGCTGTGGGTTCCCGGCCAGGTGACCGCTTACTGCCAGGTTCTCTGCTGCGGCTTAGATGGTTGCTGCAGATTCAAGGGCCTGTCGCTCCATTGCCCGGGTCATTAGTTCCACGGCCCTGTCTGCGCTCTAGCGATGGATGACCCACTCCACAGTCTCGATGATGTTTTCTCTCAGCTCCAGAAGGCTGCATCTCCCTCGTTGGTGAGGAGGGAGACCGCCCCTGATTCCTCGCATGCAGCTTGGGCCTCCTGCTGCACTTCTTTGAGCAGGTCCGCCAGACAGATTGCTGCCATTGCTCCGGGTAACTCGGCTGCTCTTCTGCACGCTTCTCTTCAAGTCGCACTCTTGCTCTTTTTGGGCGCTTTCTTTGGAGCTTCCTGCATTGGCCTGCCCCCTTGGTTGATTGATGGCCATCGGAGCGGGCAACCTGTTACGCGCCTCTGGTAAGGCCCTCCCATGGTAAGGGGCTGACGCACATCCCCGAGCCTGCACATTGTTCTTCACATGGTTAAGCCGCCATCTTGGGGTTCCTGTTAAATGGCGGGAACCCGTTCTCAGTGCCGTACAGCGCCGGTAAAAGTTCTTTTCAGCCAAAAAGTTCAAAGTCCAAAGGCACACAGTACCCAGTTGCACTGGACACGGGATCCTGTTTGTGACGCCAAAGATGACTAGCCCAGGGGTCTATGGGAACTCGGGTATCTGGGCCCTGCTGTGGTCGGGATGTCACTGGTGGCCTGTCCAGACCCGTGGCCCAAGTGGTCAACTGGAAAGGGGTTAGGGAATGGTGATGAAGAAAAATAAAAGTTTGTCGTGACGCCACCTGAAGATTCTGGTGATGGGCACCAGCACCACTTCAGACCTCCGGGGGAGATGGTACTGCAGCTTGGATGGAGCAGCTCCCTGCCAGGTGGAGCTGAGTCCCCTGGGTAGAGATGCACCTATAATGGTGGTGCAGAATGTGAAGATGATCTGTGGAGCAGTGAAGCAGTTGAACAGACACACACAGGCTTTGTCACTCTACACGGATACTTTACTCTGTAAACCAGTTCAGATGGCAGCTCAGGTTACAGCACAAACAGTCTATAATCAGGTAGCTGGTCGGGTAGTCAAAGAGGGTTGCAAGATCATTCAGCGGATCCCGTAGTGTACATTCTTTTGTCAATCCTGTGTCCTGCTGTAAAAACCTGTCCTGGCACAGCCCTCTTGTATACCCTCTTGTATTTTTCCGGGCTGCCTCTTCTCTAGGCCCCCTCCCTGGGAGTCTCCTTCTCTCACTTGGAGGCTCGCCTCTCCTTCACTCGTCAGTGCAAACTAGAACTCCGCTGCCTGACTTCCTTCCTCCCCTAACTTTCCCCCTAGGGACTGGGCTCCAACCATTTGCCTAAGCTCGAGTGTAGGAATGCTGGGTTGGGATCCGCCTACAAACCTTACTCTCCCCTGTGACAGGAATAACTGCACACTTGTTTGTGGGTGCGGTACCCATACTGTGGCGCACTGACCAGTGGGGTGCCACAGAAGCTAAAACCTGCAGGACACAGCAGGGTTAAAGTCATACAGAATTGGGCTGCACCTCCTTATAGCCAGCTGGAGACAGCAGGAGAGTGCAGAAGGACTAAGAGTGTTGAATACAGGGGCTTCCATGTGCAGGCCTAAGGTTATTACCTGTAATATTTCAAGATAGCTAGGGTGATGAGTGGTGATGTCACTGAGGATACCTCAGGTCATGCTCGAGGGACACCCACTGCACCATAGCCACTGTGTGATAGCAGTAACATTTGTAAGGTCACCACTCATCACACTGTTGGGAGTCGGGAAAGTGGCTGCTCTCCGAGCATATGAGGGATGCGTGCACTGCATGTGATCCCCATATGCTGGGAGGATGAGACTTTGAGGGACCTACATGGGACTGAGTCGAACTATCCTGGATTTTAATAGGGTATAAATTGGTTTAATGAGGGATTGTCTCACTAATTGTCTCTTATGTCTTGCAGCTTTGCTTTTGTGGACTACATCTGATTTGGTGGATTACTGTGAATTATTATTATTATTTTTTTTCTTTAAATGGGGGGCTTTTTTCAATAAAGTGGTAAAAGAGGGAATGTTTTGGGGAGTTTTATTTCAAATTTTTACTCTATTTTTTTATTACTGACTGGGTAAATAATGTTGGTTATCAGATAGATGCCTCAACATAACTAACCCCTGGGCTTGATGACAGCTGACATTACACAGCTGGCATCAAACCTAAATACCATTACCTCATTTGCCAACACACCAGGGCAGAGGAAAGAGGTAAGGTGAATTGGTGCTTCTAATGGAGGCACCAAATCTAGGGCAACTTTGGCCTTCTATTTTTAGGCTGGGGAAGGTCCATTAGCCATGGCCCTTCCCCGGCCACAGAATACCAGACCCTGGCTGTCAGCTTCACTTTGGCTGGTGATCTAATTTGGGGGACCACACTTTTTTCATTAATTATAAATAAATAATTGAAAAAACAACATGGGGTGACCTCAGTTTTGGATTCCCAGCCAGGGTAAAGCTGCCATCTGTGGTATGCAGGCTGTAGCTGTGTGCTTTAGCCTAGCTGACTATCAAATTTAGGGGGACCCCCTCTCTTTATTTTTAGTAATAATTTTTGGGCTAAATGCAAGGCTAAACACTTAATAATGCCACATGAGTGCAGTCTGTGTGCTGTTCATATGCCGTGCATTTTACCTCACACTCATTGACTTGCTTTGATGAGTCAAGTCTGAGACATGAATGCAATTGCAGCATGCTGCGATTTTTTCCTCATTGCAATTTGACCTGAGGGAAAACTCACAGATCTGTGATACCTCATTGACTAACATTGGTCCAGGTGCAATTTAATGTTTTACCAGATTGCACTCATCAGTTTTTTAACGCCAGTGTGAGAGCACCCTAATCATGCATTTTTCTCCAATTTTCCTTTTTGCAGGCTTGATTTAATATTCACTTAGTATTATGATTCATTATTATAGCACGGAACCATAGTGCTGGCTCTGCTGAAGTGGCCAGGAAGCTCTATGCTCCAACCACAAACCTCGGTGGGGTGCGGGGTCTTTAAGTCCCATGACCCAACCTCCAGTGCAACGAAAAGAAGGCCGCCGTATTAGGCTAGGGGACCCAGCAGGTTGCCCACTAAGAGCCCAAAAAGGTCCATGAAAGGAACAAGATAGGGGGTGATTGTGATGAGCCATCCCAGCTGCTTAGACCACACCGGAGCCACCACTGTACTGTCTGTAGACTAATCATCTGTCGAGAAAGTGAGTAAACCAGGTTAAAGCTCAATGCTATGTGAGACTGTGATTACTGCGCCTGGAGGGAGATAGACTGTTTCGTGAACTGGCAGCTGGGGACTGCCTGACTGTACCGTGAACACTGCACCCCCGACAAGCACTGCACCACAATAGACTATTCTGTTGCCCTGGGGACCTGCTCTTACTATGGAGAGCTCAACCATCTATGCTGCTACTCCCATCATCCCCAGAGGTTCCGATTGCAGCAGCGACTATCCAGGCCGCATTCCACGAGTGGCGTCACAGCATCCTTTTATTTTTGTTTTTTATTTTATTTTTCTCCATTTTTCCAATTCCCTGTTTTAACTGCTCGCCCGGTGAGGGGATCACGGACTGGATCACGCCACCTTGACATCCCACAGCCCCAGATGACGATGAGAGGACCCGGTTCCGAGCACCCCATGGTCCTCGCCAGGGGCAAGGCACACTTATATAATGCTGGCAGTCTGTGTAATCTAATAGCAAGGGCATCACTAGCAGACTGCAAGCTGGCACGGTTCTCCACAGGTATTTATGTGACTTTTACGTTATATAAGATTTATCCATGTGTTTTTATAATACTAAGCATCTGCTCTCCTCCCACATGAATGGAAGGTGTGAATGCAAAAAAAAACGTTCCAGGGCACTAAGCGGTATCAACAATCATGTTCCGGGAAATCATCCCTGGCGGGTACCCCTTCGGCGGTGCACATCCAAAACACCAGAACATAATACAGCGATTTAAAGAACGAGGCAGCACTCACCGGTATGTGCAGGGTGGTCTTTTAATCCAGATTGTCAAGGATAGACAGGGTGCAGGGAGGTGACCACGGAGGGCCGGTGGACAACGACACCGTTTCGCAAACGATGTTGCTTCTACGGGTCCAGGTATATGACCCAGAGGGTCTTAGTGCCCTGGTGTTCGAATTTGATTTAATTAATATAATTGGGTGTGTGTTCATCGAATGTTCGTTGAACACCGTTAAACACATATAAAACAGCTTATTCTAACTTAGGACCGGCGGGGGGAGCAGCTCCAGGGAGTGCGGAGCGAAAGACCCAGACGGGGAACCCGGCAGTGAGAAGACTTCACTGCCGGCTTTCCTGCTCTGTACTGTGCTCCCCGCTTCCTGATGCCCCCTCCCCACTCCCTAGAGCTGTTCCCCCCCGCCCGGTCCTAACTTAAGATCAGGCGGGGAAGTGGCGTGGGGAGCGATAAGGGGGCATCAGGGATCGGGAAGCGCAGCACAGAGCAGGAAAGCCGGCGGTGAAGTCTTCTCACTGCTGGCTTTCCCGCCGGTTATTTCAAATGATCAGCTGATGCAGATCAGCTGTTCATTTGAAGTAGTCGCAGTGCTGTCAAGGTTCATGTGAGTTCATGCAGCATGAACTCACATAAACTTTCCCACAGCCACCCAGCGCACAGCTCAACTACATCTCTGGTAGAGGTTCTCTACCAGAGATGTAGCTGAGCTAAAGAAGAAAACTGGATTGTACTACGTCGGCCGGAAGACAATTTCTTAATAAAGATGGAGTCTAAGTTTTTTGTTTTTTTTCTAATAAATAATTTTTTGTCTGTGTTGTTTTTTTAAAAATAAACTTTACTAGAAGTTCATGGCGGTCATGTCTACTATTGGCATGACCCCATGAATTTCGTGCTTAGGGCCAGCTGATAACACAAAGCTGGCCCTAACCCCTTAATTACCCAGTGAGCCACTGCACCAGGGCCCTGGATGAGGTGGATACAGCGCCAGAAGATGGCACCATTTTCTTAGGTGGCTTCGGGCTGCAATTCGCAGTGGGGGGAGAGGGGGCTGAAAGCTTGGGCCTCCCTGAACTGCGGATTCCAGCCCCCAGCTGCCTAGTTGTACCTGGATGGACATAGAAATAGCGCGAGGCCCCACACATTTTTTTTTTTGTTATTTCATGAAATTCATGAAATAATAAAAAAAAAGGGTTTCCCTATATTTCTGTTTCCAGGCACCTGGGGTGGCCCATTGCTGCCTGCTGTACCTGGCTGGCACACAAAAAGACGGCGAAACCCACATCGAAATGTTTCTGAAAAATTCATAAAACAATAATAAAAAAGGCACTGCATCTTTATTAACCCCTCGACAATCATCTCTGTGACAGAGTAGATGGTCGAGGGGTTAATAAAGATGCAGTCCTTTTTTTTGGATTGTGATATAGATTTTTCATAAAAATTTCGATGTGGGCTTCGCCGTATTTTTGTACGCCAGCCAGGTACAGCAAGCAGGAACGAGCTGCCCACAGCTGCCTATTTGTATCTACCTGGAAACAGAAATATAGGGAAGCCTTTTTTTTGTATTATTTCATTAATTTTTTTTGTGAAAAACGCATGGAAAAACGCATCCAAAGGTCCCAATGCAAAAAACGCATGGCCAAAGTGCCATGCGTTTGTTGGATGTGTTTTTTGGCTCAGCACCAAAAAATGCATCATGCTGCATTTTTTGGTGTGTAGTCAAAATCGCATGTGTTTTTGTAACATGGGGTCCTATGGGAATTGCATGCTAAAATGCATGGCACTAAATGGTACCATGCATTTTTGCTTGCGTTTTTTAAGGCTGCTCCAGACCTAACAGCAAAAATGCTGCCCAAAAACGCAGGCTGTCAAAAACAACCTTATCAAACACAGCCAAGTTTGACCCTAGCCTACTCCCTGTTCTGACCAATCATACAGTTGCCATGCCCAATTGCATATATCCCCTTCCTCTACTACTCATTTTTGAATATACCTACAAAAGCCAAAACATAATTTAAATGACTATTCCCATCTCCAACATCCTATCCCATTATGTAGTAGCATAATAATATTAATATTAGCAAATACCTCCAACTAGATATGTAGTATAGTTCTCCTGATATAGCCTTGTCTCTTACCTCATGTGCAGGACATTACAACTTAGTTATGCAAGGTTACAACCACAACTGGGCAACTAACTAACTAACTCATTATATGAGTGGATATAACCATGGATAACAAAGTACTCCTTTAATTACCGCTTGCTGTCTTCACATTGGAGCACCATGGCTTTAACTCACCTCCTTCTGTATTACAACATTTTTATTGTGCTTGCTTGTACTATTGATCTATGCAAAGTTTATTGAAATGAAAATGACCATTTACCCTCATAAAATATTACCTTAGAAAAACAATTAAAATTTTTTGTCTCGGGGGCTTCCAACTTCTTTCACTCGAGTCGTGGTGTTGAATATCTCAAATATTTACCAGGATATTCAAGATGAATCTGAATGAATGACGTATGTTTCTAATAACTGTACAGATTGTTTATCCTAAAAAAATAATGGTCTTCTGACATGACCGATAATGATTACTTTAACATTCTGTTTTTCAGTTTACAGTACCTTTATCATTTTGATCTGAAAAAAACTAAAGTTTCCAGATTAAATTAAGACTCCCAGTGTAGTAGCCGAACCTGAAATCCAAAGGCAAGATCAAGGTTTGCAATGAATTCCAAAGACAGCTTTGAAATTTGACACTAAAAAGATCTGACATTCTTCTATCAGAAAGCATTGGAAAACCTGTTTGTACAGAGAAATCTTGTCTGGCCTCGTGCCAAAACAAGAAACCGGACAACGTTATAAACCAATTGCCGTTAGAGAAAAAAGAATAACAGCATAGTAAATAGGAAGGCAGAATATGTTTACTTGATGAGGAAATTATTAGACTGATTTTTATTAATAGATTGTATTGTACTACTGTATGTTATAATTTTAATTATTGATTCCTTGTAAAGACATAGATGAACTCAATTTATTGTGTTGTGAAAAGATGTTATTTGGTTTACAAAATTGTAAAATAACCTTAAAAGGGGATGTCACCGGCTTTTTGTATAATTTATATCTGTATCTAGGTTGCAAAATGCTGACAGTTTGTAATTTACATCATGTCAACATTGCAGGGTTATTTAGATATCACCTTTTTGCATCTGGAGAAGCAGCCTCCGTCACTGACCAGAGGCATATTTGTTTTGGAGCTTGTCACTACTTGTTGTTTACACCCACTTTCCTACATGCACGCCCCAGTCTCCTACAAGCACACTCCGCTAGACTTCAGCTTGCCCAGCTGCCCCAGACTCCTACAAGCATACCCCCCAGACTTTAACAAGCCAAACCCCAAGATCCCAATATGACCACCCACCCCCATTTACCTATGTGAACTTACTGAACTGCATTGTGCACAGCGATCATCTTCTTCTCTGCTGTAGTGTGCTGAATTCACAGCGGTGTGAAGAAGATGACCGCTGAGTACACAGAGCTGCAGTTTCGATACACTTTGAAGAAGAGAAGATGAGTGCTGTATGCAATGCAGAGTGTGCGTTCACCTCCCCCTGTGCTCGAGCTGTCACCAAAGCTGATCCTTCTCTCTGTATCTGTCACAGCCACCCGCTCTGTGTCAGTGCTTGGGGGTCTTCTACTTCACACAGTGGGCGGCTGTGGCAGATACAGAGAGGGAGTGCTTGTAGGAGAGTGGATGTAAGCAACAAGTAGTGACATTTACACCCAAGGTCAAAACAAACACACCTCTGGTTGATGGCAGAGGCTGCTCCTCCAGATGCAGAAAGGTGATATCTAGGTAACAATGCAAAATCCTGACAGGGTGTAAATTACAAACTGCAGAATTTTGCAGCCTCAATACACATAAAAATTATACAAAAAACCCTGACAACCCCTTTAAAAGGTTCTTAGTTAAAGGGGTTTTCCCAAAAACAAAGTTCATTGTAATCAATAGATCTTGGAATAATAATGATTTCACAATTGGATGTTCCTGTACTGAGATAATTTTATATATGTGTTCCTGCTATGTACTGTGTATTGGCCGTGCCTGTCTGGACAGGGACATGGTCTGATAATACCACATATCCTGTGCCAGGGAGGAAGGAAAAAAGTATATAGACAGTACAGCAGTGGATTGCAAATATTTTCTTTTAGGTAAAAATTAAAAAATAAAAGCAGATAGAGAAATATTTTATCTCCCAAGACGAGTCAACTGTGATCTCATGCTGTGATGTTTTTGTATTCTTATATATATATATACTAGCTGGGTGCCCGATGCACATGCATCGGGATTCTAGAAGAGCGAGTCTCTGACTCGCAATGGCCGCTTCGCGGCCAATGCTTCGCGCTGCTAAGGCGACTCGCCATGCTTCGGGCGTATCCACATGACGACACTGACTCGCAGCGCGAGTGGACTCAGAAGGGGCAAAAAACCCATTCGTGATTATATAATAGATATATATATTTTTTTTTTGCATCCTTTCCTGCCCAGGAGATGTGGTATGATCAGACCATGTCTCGGTCAGACACGGCTATTACACAGAACATAGCAGGGATTAGATATAAGACTCGGCACAGGAACTTTTTTTTTTTTTTTATTAAAACACACCCAATTGTGGAAATTATTATTATATCAAGATTAGTGATGAGCGAGTACCGAAATATATATAATCACTATACTCGTAACAAATACTTTGTAATAATCGCACATTTATTCTGAATAACGAGTAAAATGTAAGACAATGAAAAACGCAAGTAATTTTCTACTGGACCCGATGATGATGTTGAGGAGCGCTTTGAAAAGGCATAGGTGGCTGAGAACATGCTCAAACTGCATGGGAACAGTATTTTCAAACCACCAGATAGAGGTAACAAGGCCCTCCTAATGCAATATATCTTCCAAACAAAACCAAAGGAGTCAGGCCAAATCATTTGCAATTCATTATTTATTTTAAAAGAAACACCATGTAAAACTGACAATATACAATGGTACACAGAAGGAGGACCACTTGCCAAAGTTCAACCACAATAGTATTCACAATGGTACTCAAATTAGTATTCAATCCTCAGGTATAACTTTTCCATCAAACAATAGTGCCCCAAATGGGTGCACAATATACCTCATGAGGATGACACATTACATATAAGCCAAGGGTCCCATTTACCTTCCTGTGACCGCCCCCTGACGCGTTTCGCACCAGCTTCTTCTGAGGAGGGTGGTCATATGGAGGAAAGATCGCTTATTTATAGTGTATGCAATTAGACAATCCCTCCCACGGACCTCCGGTCGAAAACCGGAAGTCACATGGACCGGGACGTCACATCCTGTTTACCCGCGTTGCCTAGCACCTCGCGGCATCATATCTCGGCACACTGGCCAATGGTGTATCAGTGCCGCGTCATTCCGGCTACCACGCCCCCCGTGACGCCGACGCACGGACCGCCCCCGGACGACACCCAGCGCCGTCACGCAACCTCCTCCTCTCCATTACAGAGAGGCCGGAGATCACATGGGAGGCTACAGGGCACTAATCAAGATTAGTGATGAGCGAGTACCGAAATATATATAATCACTATACTCGTAACAAATACTTTGTAATAATCGCACATTTATTCTGAATAACGAGTAAAATGTAAGACAATGAAAAACGCAAGTAATTTTCTACTGGACCCGATGATGATGTTGAGGAGCGCTTTGAAAAGGCATAGGTGGCTGAGAACATGCTCAAACTGCATGGGAACAGTAGGCAGATATAATGTATACTGTCTGCATACTGTTCTGCCATACAGCTGTCTGCTCTAAGAGACAGAACCTGGTGAAGATAGATAGAAGAACAGGTAGATCAAGCTTACCAGACTCCTGCGTCTGCTCCTGGGTTAGCTCAGTCTCCTGCGCTCCAGCTGAATCACTTCCAGCTACTCACATATTCACTACACTGTCAGGCAAACTGCCAATCACAGACGCTGACACTCTGTGAGCACCTCTGTGATTGGCTGTTGTAGTCAGAGTGCATTTCCGCAATCTGAACAATGATTGTGCTTGATTGCCATACACATTAGTGTATGGCAACCAACCTGTCGTCATAGGGTGTTAAAAAAAAAAATAATTATAAAAAAGTGTGTGGGACTATACAGTATTTTTAAGTCTAGTCCGCCACCTTCAGCTGTGTAAATTTACCTTGGCTGACAAAAAAAATGTGCGAGCTCAGCCCTATTTTTAATTTCCAGCCAAGGTAGAACTAGGCAGCTGAGGGCTGGTATTCTCAGCGGGGTGAGGTCCCATTGTATTAGGGCCCGCCACGCTAAATAACAGCCTACCACCACCCCTGAAAATGGTGCATTCAATGTAGCGCCATTTCTAGGTGCTTTACCATGCTCTTCAATGGCCTCGTTGGTGGTGACATGCTGGGTAATAAGGGGTTTACACTAGCTTTGTATTGTCAGCTGATATTAAGCCCTGAGATCTTAATGTGAGGTCACCGTTGCCATAGAACTTATTGTTGCTATGGACAGCGCTGAGACCTGCGCTATAGTAAAGTGATAAAGCGCAGGTCTCAGCGCTGTCCATAGCAAAAGCAGTTACTATGGCAACGGTACAGTGACATCATGCGCTCGCACTGTGATCTCCAGCGATGTTCTCTTATCCTGCAAGTTCTGTACAGTTCTTGAGGACCTGGCACCTCAGCATTTGACGTCACTTGGTTATATGATCAGTGTCCTAGAGACATCAACACTGTGACCTTAGGAGCAAGAGAACATTGCAAGAGATCAGCATAGGAGCGCAGGAAGGTCAGTAAATAGTGCAACAGCATTCACACACACAGGTCCATTTTGTGAGAATCCATTCTTGGTGCAGTTTCTGCACCAAAATCGGATCCTCACAAAATGCACCCAAAATGTTTGAATGTACCCACATAGAAAGCGGTGAGATCACCGCTGGCATAGTATAACAATAATATAATATTTATTCATTTATATAGGGCTATTAATTCCATAGCACTTTACATATATCAGTAATGCTGTCTCACAATCTAAACATCCTATCAGTATGTCTTTGCAACATGGGAGGAAACCGGAGTGCCCGGAGAAAACCTACGCAAACACGGGGAGAACATCCAAACTCCTTGCAGATGTTGTCCTTAGTGTCCTTGGTGGGAATTGAACACAGCACCTCGGGACCTCAGTGCTGCAAAGGCTGCAGTGCTAACCACTTGAGTCACCATGCCGCCCGGTAACTGCTGTTGCTATGGCAACGGTGACCTCCCTGCTTATGTCATGACAGCACTGAGACCTGTGCTTTACCATAGCCTAGGTGTCAGTTCTGTCCATAGTAACATTGGTTACTATGGCAACGGTGCACCTGGAAATAGCGATACAATGAATGCGCTATTTTCAGGGATGGCTGCGGACTGCTATTCTTTAGCGTGGGGGGGCTTAAAACAATGGGCCCTCAACCCGCTGAGAATACCAGCCCTCAGCTGCCTAGCTTTGCCTTGGCTAGAAATTAAAAATAGGGTGAAACCCATGCATTTTTTTGTCAGCAAAGGTAAAATTACCAAGCTGAGGGTGGCAGCTCGCAGCTGTCCGCTTTCACTGGGCTAGACTTAAAAATACTGCAAAGCCCCACGTGTTTTTTTTTTTTGTGTGTTTTTTTTTATTTAACACCCTATGATGGGAGGTTGATTGCCATATCCTACTATGTATGGCAACCAAGCATAATCACCGTCCAGATGTGGAAATGCACTTTGACTGCAACAGCCAATCACAGAGGCGCTCACAGAGTGTCAGCGTCTGTGATTGGCATTTTGCCTGACTGCGCAGTAAGTATGCAAGTAGCTTAATGGGTGGCTCCGGAAGTGATTCAGTGGGAGACTGACTGGGGAGCAGCAGAGGGAATCTGGTAAGTTTGATCTACCTGTTCTATCTATCTATCTATCTATCTATCTATACAGAAAAAAAACTGCACAGCACTCACAGACTAATGTGAACTGGCGCCAGCAGGGACGCTGAGTCAAATAACTAGAAAAAAGTACTCTGCAGCACTCAGCTACTGCCAATGATGTACATATGCTGATAAGCTATATATATCAAATATAGCAAACAGGTTACACCGGGCACTCCACGTACAACACTAAACAGGGCTGTCACTCCTGTGACTCATGCAGCTTGCTCTGGCGGTGTCGGCATGTAAGTAAATCCAATTCAATAGCATAGAAATTAGAGCCGCACTCACCATTAGTCGATCTTGCACACTTTTATTCTTAATTCAGTCCATACATATGAACATCAGCAGGGGAGGGGGTGCGGGACGGAGGACGCGAAACGGCAGGCCGTCGTCCTCCGTCCCCGCACCCCCTCCCCTGCTGATGTTCATATGTATGGACTGAATTAAGAATAAAAGTGTGCAAGATCGACTAATGGTGAGTGCGGCTCTAATTTCAAGCTATATATATATATGAGAAAAAATTTAAAAACTTACTTTTTTTTCAAAAAACTCAAAATTCTTATAATTTTTTTTTAAATCTGAAGTTCTTAGTACACACATTGGCCAATGTCTGTTTGCTCATCGACTGCGACAAAGTGACTTCAGGTCTGTTTTGTATCTTATGGAGTTGCTGGCTCCTTGCTGGAATTTGCACCCTCATTGCCTACTGGTGATCTAGGGAAAAGAATTTTGAGTTTTTTTGAAAAAAACGTAAGTTTTTAAATTTTTTCTCATATATATATATATATATATATATATATATATATATATATATATAGCTTGTCAGCATATGTACATCATTGGCAGTAGCTGAGTGCTGCAGAGTACATTTTTCTAGTTATCTATCTATCTATCTCATAAAAATAAAGAGCAGCACAGCTGACGTCACCTTTGGGTGCAGGGCCCACCACAATAGTCCTTTCTCCTACCTGGTTCAATATTGCAAAAAACATAGGCAGCACTCCCACTTGTTTTAGATAGATAAGACCTTTATTGGTCACAGTTCACAGGCGACGTTTCAATCCACAAAGGATTTTTTTCAAGGCTTGAAAAAAATCCATTGTGGGTTGAAACGTCGCCTGTGAACTGTGACCAATAAAGGTCTTATCTATCTAAAACAATGGGAGTGCTGCCTATGTTTTTTGCAATATCTATCTATCTATCTATCTATCTATCTATCTATCTATCTATCTATCTATCTATCTTCACTAGGTCCTATCACTCAGACCAGACAGCTGTATGGCACAACAGTATGCAGGCAGTGTACATCATGTCTGTATACTATTCCCATGCAGTCTGAGCACGATCTTACCCATCTCTGCCTTTTTATAGCCCTCCCCAGACGTCATCGCTATGGATGAGGAGTATACTTGTAACTATTCGTTACTCACCGAATAGTACGGTATTCGGGCTACTCGCTACTTCGCGAGTTTCCTTGTGATTACTCCTTAGGAGTAGTGAATAGTACATTCACTTTCGTGTTAGAGCATCAATGGCCTGCCAGGACCTTAAGTCTGATGGCCAATCAGATGGCCAGTAGAGATCAGGTGGTGTGTCACACACCACCTGATTGCTACTGGCCATCTGATTGGCCATCAGACTTAAGGTCCTGGCAGCCCATCGGTTGTGTTCTTTTCAAGTCCTGGGACCGCCGTCGGATAGGTAATTTTTTTATTTTTAACACCTTTTAGGCTGCTTTCACACTGGCGTTTTTGCCAAAATGTGGCAGATGCGGCAGATTTACCGCATCTGCTGCCTAATGGCGCACTTGCAGCACACTTGCGGCAAGCCCCATGCATTGTCTATGGGGCTTGCAGTAGGGTGCAGCAGGTGCAGCAAGTGCGGTTCCGGCAGATGCCGCAGTTGCGGCCAGGAAAAAAAACGTAGCTGACCGCTTTATATCCATGTGATTAGAACTGAACACTTACAATTATGCCTCAGTTCACATTTCTAATAGTAATTTCTGACTTTGAGTGCATTATAAAAACAAATAAAATGTCCTAATACAAGAAGCATTCATTTGAATGGAAGGGGGATCATGGGAAAACAGCCCCTCAATTTCTTAAATACATGATAAGTAAAACACTGGACACAATGCATGGTGGTTAATGGCCGTCAGGCTTTACTTAGGGTTTATCAATTCAATGATCCAATAAAGCATAAATATTCACAACTCAAAGTTCAAATGGGAAAAACATCCATTAAAAGTGTATTCAAACAACTGTCCAAATAGTTAACCGCCCTATTGAACTAAGCGTGAATTTCCTTCAAGTAAAAGCTTAACAACAAGGTAACTGAAGAATCATTCTGAAAAGACAAGAAAAGAGGTAAACAAAATGGTGGAGGGAGGGTGGGTGATGAAATTCTTATCTTGGACAGCTGACTGACTCCCCTTCAGTCAGCTGGAGTTTAAATAATGGGGCTGTTTGCACCCAAACTAAGGCAGCCAATCAAAATGCTGCCATGCAAATCACAGCAGTCCATGGCGGCCACTCACAGCATGCCTGGACTCTGAATACAAGCTCCCTGTACAACCTAGGGGCTTCAACTGTGAGGATACCTCACAGGGGATTAGTTAATAAACGACCACATATTTAACAATACATAAACAAATCAATAATATGGCTAAAGATGTGCATTTTCCCATGAAAGCCGCATCCTTAATTAATGCGGGCTGGCCATGGGAAAACAGACCCTCAATTTCTTAAACACTATGATAAAAAAAACACTGGACATAATGCATGGTGGCCAATGGCCGTCAGTCTTTACTTAGGGTTTATAAATCCAATGATCCCAATAAAGCATAAATATTCACAACTCAAGTTCAAAGGGAAAAACATCCATTAAAAGTGTATTCAAACAACCGTCCAAATAGTTAACCGCCCTATTGAACTGGGCGTTAATTTCCCCATCCGGGCTCCGTAACTACTGGAGCCCCCGCCCCCAAACCCAACAACCAAGACTCGACCATGCATTGAAGTCCAAGATTAAATACATCTAAGCCAATATCGCTAAGATGGATACCGTCATGACTGTACATACCAGGGATAAACCCTTCTATATCAAAATGGCGATATGATAACCCACCAATTTTTAACAAGAATTTTGCTATAGACCTGTTTATTCTTTTCCTAATATTGTCAAGAACCGAAATTCAGGTCCAGACTAACATAGGCAAGGAACCACCTCGGAAAACATTAACATAGTTTGAGGGAACATATTTCTCATAGCGAGAAAATCCTGCTTCATCTGCCAGATTAAGCCCAATGTGTCAATATCTCCGATGTCGTTGCCACCTAAATGAATTATTAACAAATCAGGACTAGGGTAAAAGAAAGTAATTTTGGCAATAACGCGTAAAGATTATTCCATTGCATTCCTCTGCGACCAAACAAAACATAGATACTTGAGACCTGTTGAGAGATAAAATCATCAAATAAGTCCATTGCTGGGCCTCCTCTTCGCCCAGAAAATGAAAGAGTGTCATACAATCCATACAGTTAAACTTCCTGTAAAGAAAGGAGAATTAACAACAAAACCTTTACACAACAGCATTTGGTGTGATATATCATTTAACCCTATGGGAATTCTATCTACCTATTCGGTGTATATTTTTTCGTCAGAAAAACTCAAAGAAGCTGCGGTGGTAGCAGCACCTATTCTAAAAGAATGGGCAGAAATGCGTAAATCGGACAAACCTAACACTTGCAAGCATTTTTTTAACACGTAGTTAAACTGAAAAATAGTCAGTGGAGAACCATCCGCATGAATAAAGAGAGGCAAAAAACCTATTGGCCTAAACTCCAACCATAACTGCAAATTAACCACAGGACAAATTTGAGATTTCAAAATAGTGTTCATGCGGATGGAAATCCCTCTACCGCATTGATCAGTTTTGGACCAACGCAAAAATGCAACCATAAAAGAAGGATGTAGATGGATATCGCTGAAAAATAAACCCGACAGCTCCCTTTTATTTTTGCTCAAGAGCTCACCGATGCGAAATACGCCAAAAAAGGCAAGGCAAAAACATGCCCTATAAAGCTGAACCTCAAAATTATCAAAACAGACCGACGGTAAAATTTACCATAATTTGAATAGTGAAGATACCGAAAATGCTTTGCGTCCATCCAGTGTACAACTAGATTTCTTAAAACCTTTGAAAAACTGCTGAACAGGAAACAAAGAAAAAAGTGATGTCATCCCACCCAATTTCAAAAAGAAAAAAACGCCAGAGATAATCTTGTGAACATAGGAATAACCCTTGCCTTGAGAGACTAAAACGTGGTTAAACCACAAAACTTGGCAAGCATCAGGGGAAAAGACTCAACCTGGGAGTTATTACAAAAATCACACCATAAATCCCAGGCTGATATAAATGCAGAACATGTGGATGGAGAAACAGAGGATCTAATATGTTCAATGGTTACATTCGTAAATAAGTCCAAAGGTGATCTGGAAATACAATAAAATCCTCGTCCATTCCTGAAGGATAACCAATTTTTTTTTCCAGAGGATTCTGTAAAATAGAAGAAGAAATTATGGGATCGTGAAGAAGTTGGCCTTTCAACCAAACATTCAATAATAAGCATTCAAAAACTATAAGGCGCATTAAGAAATTTATTAACCTATTTTTGGAAGACAGGGTATCGAGGGACATCACTAAACCGCTATCGTCAGATTGAACCAAAATTCGCTTGTCCTTAAACTCAGGACCCCATAAAGACAAGGCTGAAAAAATTGCAAAAACCTTACAAGAAGAAACTGAAACCAGATGAATGCTTATTCTACCGAATTGGCCAAGGAGTAAGCGACCAGTGCTTACCAAAATAAATAAACAACTTATGTTCATCCGACATATCAACGCAAAACTGTATATCAGAAGCTAGAACAAAAACGTCCTGTATACAGCAACGACCGTTAAAGCCATTGAGAAAACGTAGCCAGACAGATAAATCTTCCTTCATTTCCCTTGTTAATCTAATATGAGTGTTTGGAGATGATAATCTATGAGTGCCTTCGTAAAGGCACTTGCAAAAGGCTCTTCCCATTGGCATAATCCTAAGGGCGAAATTTAGACTACCTAGAAGTGATTGAAACTGCTTCAATGTAACTTTCTCCATTTTTAAAGCTTCAGAAATTTTCAAGCAAATACTATTACGTTTTTTCAACGGAAGGCGAAGTTCCATTGAAGCAGTATCAATATCGATACCTAAGAAATCCAATTCATGGCAAGGAAAAAACGTTTTGTTTGCTGCCAGTGGGATGCCAAAAGAGGAAGCTAAACTACAAAAACCATTCAAAATAACAGCACAATGGTAGAATCCGGTGGACTTAAAAATAAAAAATCGTCCAGGTAATGAAGCACGCTACCTTGGGAAATGGTAACTGAAGTAGCCCATTCCAAAAAACAAGAAAATGCTTCAAAGTAATGGCACGACAAAGAAAAACCCATAGGGAGACATCTATCAGAGTAAAAGAAACTGTTGAAATGAAAACCTAAAGAATTGAAACCCAAAGGGGAAACTGGTAAAAGGCGAAAAGCGGATTTAATATCCGCTTTGGCGAGTAAAGTGCCCTGACCATATTTTTGTAAGTAGGTTAACGGCTACATCAAAAAAGGTATAATGAACGGTTGGTAAAGCGGCTGAAACTTCATCGTTCAAAGAAGAACCAGCCGGGTACGATAGATGGTGAATAATTCTAAACGTTCCCGAGTCTTTTTTGGGAACGACCCCTAAAGGTGGTATATGAAAATTTGAGAAAGGGGGGTGCCCGAACGGACCAGAAATACGTCCTAAACGTAATTCCTTAGCTATATAATCTGTTATAGCCATGGGTTAAAGAGAGACTGAACCCAGGTTCTTAACTACATTGCAACCTGTACCTTGAAACATAGGGACAAAGAAACCCGATGAAAAACCATCAACGAGAATTCAAGTTTTCTCCTTGTATGGGAACAGCTCTAGTAGAGGACACATTGCGTCCTGCCTCACCAGGGTCACTCCCTTTTTGCCCAGGCTCTTTAGAGATCGTAGTTCCAGGTATAAAGCCATGCTTTTTGCAGCATTTGGCAGCCGGATGGCTTCCTCCACAGTGTGAACATTCATGTCGAAATCGACAAGTATTGGGCTACTTACAGGATAGGTCATTTGTTGGTCTAATGCATATTGATCTGTATGTATTGCAACAACTATTGTTTGTTTAATATGATGTGATTGTATGTCTGCATGCACATTGTTCAAATGTAACAAAGTTAAAAAAAAAAAAAAAAAGGTCCTCATTCAGAGACAGGATGTCCCTCCTCCTGCTCCCTGCATGCACATTCTAGTGTGGAACTGAAGCTGAATGTCACAGCAGTTTTCTCTCTCCCTCTCCAGAAACCAGATTGATCCTATTCTCATGTTGTAAGCTGGATGTTGTTAATTCTCAATAAATGAACATTCTCTGTTGCTCGCTGTGGACATCACACTGATTAACGCGCTGCTAACAGGTTATGGGCCCAGGAGTCACAGAAGTCCCAAACCTCCAGAGCACAGAGATAGAAAGACAACAGCGAACTGAGAAGAAGTAAAGATGGCCACCACCAGCAGCTCAGCAAAGTTTACAGTGCCAAGCCTGAATAACCAGAACTACCAATCCTGGAAATTCAAGGTGAAGATGCTGCTGATAAGAGAAGATATGTGGAAATACATTCAGGAGCCCAAGCACTGACCCGGTACCACAGGACTGGCTAGAAATGGATCAGAAAGCACAGAGCACCATATCACTCAGCATAGAGGATGATCAGATCGTGCAAGTGTGTAAGTGTGAATCTGCAAAGGAAATGTGGGAGCAGCTGCAGAAAGTACATGAGAGGATAAATCTAAGTAACAAACTCTATCTAATGAGAAAGCTATATCAGTCTAAGCTACACAGTGACCAGGACATGCAGGACTACATTAGTAGCACTCTAGAAACCGTAGAGCGCCTGCGGGGCATTGGGGAAGATATGAAGGACTTCCATGTAGCAGCACTACTACTTAGTGGTCTCCCAGAAAGCTATGACACGCTTGTAACTGCACTAGATGCACGCCCAGATGATGAGCTTACATTGGAGTACGTCAGAGGAAAGCTTGTAGATGAATATAAGAGAAAGGCAGAAAGTGTGAGCAGCAAAGTATGCAACAAGGAAACTGCATTACAAACACAGGATGAGCCCACCAGCAGAAACCAACCTAAAGAAACACGTGAATGTTTTGTATGCAAGAAGCCAGGTCATTTAAAAGCTGAATGCAGAGTCTGGAAAGATAAAATGAATCAGCTGAAGAAGCAAAACAGTCAACAAAGAGTTAAGAGTGCTATATTTGAAAATAATGATCCTGTAAATACTGAGGCTGCATTCACATTAGTCAATGCATTTAAATCAAAGCATGCGTGGTGTATAGATTCTGGTGCAACCAGTCACATGACCAATGACAGAGACTTCTTTACTAAGCTTAACCAAAGCAAGTCAGAAAAAGTGATAATGGCGAATGGTCAGTGTATGAACTCAGAAGGCATAGGAGATGGTTAAATTGATTGTAACATCTCTGCAACGCAAAGCAAAAGGATTCCTGTGAAGGATGTGCTATATGTGCCTAGTATTGAAAGTAATCTATTATCCGTGAAAAAGATTACAAAACAAGGGAATGAAGTTACGTTTAAGCACAATAGCTGCATCATCTCAAAGGAGGGTCACACACTAGCAAAAGGAAAAATCAAAGATGAACTGTATCAGTTGAAATGTAAAGAGTGTGTATACACAGCTAAGCAAGAAATGCACAAGAACTGTATTCATGTATGGCACAGACGGCTTGCACATAGAGACCCAGAAGCAATAAGAAAGTTATTTCAAGAATACTTAGCTGATGATATTACAATTGATCCATGTAACCAGACAATGAGGTGTACCAGCTGTATCAAAGGGAAAATGTCCAGAAAGGCCTTTCCTAAGAAAAGTACTACAAGAACCACTAGATTTAATACACACAGATATCTGTGGTCCAATGCGTATTCAGACCCCTGGAAAGAAGAGATATTTTCTTACATTTATTGATGACAATTCAAGATACACAGTTGTCTATCTACTTCACAGCAAAAATGAAGTTCCAGAGAAACTTGAAATATATCTAGCTGAAGTATATAACAAGTTTGTGAGAATGCCAAAAATTCTACGTGCAGATAATGGGACTGAATATACAAGTAATGAGACACAGAGCATTTTAAGGAGAAATGGAATCATATTTCAGACCACTGTACCATACACCCCTGAGCAGGATGGTGTAGCAGAAAGAAGGAACCGAACACTCTGTGAAAGCGGAAGGAGTATGTTATTTGATGCAAATCTGCCTACAGAATATTGGGGCGAAGCTATTATGACTGCTTTCTATCTTCAGAACAGACTACCAGGTAAAGCGACAGAGAAACTCCATTTGAGCAATGGAATAATGCAAAGCCAAAACTACAGCACATAAGGATTTTCGGAAGCAAAGCATTAGCACACATTCCCAAAGAAAAACGAACTAAGTGGGAATCTCATGCTAAGGAAGGCATTCTGGTAGGTTACAGTGAAACCCAGAAAGGTTATAGAATTCTACACCCAGAGACAAACAAGGTCACAATAAGAAAAGATGTAGTGATTGATGAAAATTTTGTGTCACCCAAGTTTTGTGATATTATGCCAGTAGTCCAGATAAAGCAGCAACAACAATCTCAGTCACAATCACAAGACAACGAAAGGGAGAATGTAGAAGTCTGGCTAGATTCTTCAACCACTGAAGAAACAGCAAAAAGCCTAAGTGAACCTGAAATCAGACTATCGTCAAGATCAAACAAAGGACTACCAGCTAAACGTCTATCCTACATTGTCAAGACACTAACTGAGTCTGAGCCACAGTCATGGGATGAAATGCAAAAACTACTTGCTCATGACAGAAGCCAAAGGTGTATCAACGCCAATGGAATCATCCTACCTGAAACTGGAAGAAGATGACCTGTTGCCGAACAATGAGAAATATCGACAAGCAGTGGGGGCACTTCTATACATATCGACTATGACTCGACCAGATATTACAACAGCAGTTGGAATATTGTGCAGATGTGTGGAGAAACCACGCCAAAGAGACTGGAATGCCGTTAAAAGAGTTCTCCGATATTTAAAGGAAACACAAGGGGTAAATTTAAAATTATCTGCATCAGGAAATCTAAAACTCACCGGCTATGCTGACGCAGATTGGGCTGGTGATTTGCATGATTGTAAATCCACAAGCGGATACATATTTAAACTTGGAGAAAGTTCAATCTCCTGATCTAGTAGAAAACAAGTATCTGTTGCTTTGTCATCCACAGAAGCTGAGTATGTGTCCGCAGCCTATGCAAGTCAGGAGATTATTTGGCTAAGACAACTGATGGATGATCTTGGTAAACCGTTAACTCAGCCAACGGTGATATATGAGGACAACCAAGGATGCATTAAACTTGCATGCAGTAAGAAGATCAGTGCTAGAACTAAGCACATCGAAGTCAGATATCATCATCTACGTGATTTGATAGATCGTGGCATAATTCAGTTTGTTTATTGTGAGACTGATAAGATGGTAGCTGACATTTTGACCAAACCATTGCCACGACCTAGGTTCCAAGGATTGAGAACCGCTATGGGACTAACAGAATAAGTAGTTGTTGAGTGGGGGTGTTGGTCTAATGCATATTGATCTGTATGTTTTGCAACAACTATTGTTTGTTTAATATGATGTGATTTTATGTCTGCATGCACATTGTTCAGATGTCAACAAAGTTAAAAAAAAAAAAAAAAATTAAAGGTCCTCATTCAGAGACAAGATGTCCCTCCGCCTGCTCCCTGCATGCACATCGTAGTTGGAACTGAAGCTGAAGGTCACAGCAGTTTTCTCTCTCCCTCTCCAGAAACCAGATTGATCCTATTCTCATGTTGTAAGCTGGATGTTGTTAATTCTCAATAAATGAACATTCTCTGGCTCGCTGTGGACATCATGCTGATTAACGTGCTGCCAACATCATTGAAGGCAAAGCAGAAACCCCTCCTAGGAGACTGAGAGAATGCTGGTTTGGGGTTAGAGACCTCTGCAGCAGCATTAAACTCACTCATAGCCCGACTTCCTTAGTACCCCACTGCATGCCAGAATGAATAAATAGCTTTTGACAAAAAGCTTAATCGTACAAAAGCCATGCAGTCACCAACATTTCTGTGGGCTTCCAGGATTATATCATGGTGCTGGAATAAACCCGGCTCGCGTTCGTCTAGGACTGCCGCAGAAAGAAAACACTTGTAACCATAGATAAAGGGATTTACAAGGGCTTTTTTATCACCTTCAGTATCCATTTTATCCCCTTCTTATCCGTATTCAAAGATAAGGATCTCGTGACTGGAACAACGAAAATAAATCTATATATTCGTGCTGCCAAATTTTATTTCTTCACAGGATAAATGAAAACCCAAAGGAGACACATGGCAGGTCAAAACGTCCTTCATTAAGGATTCATCAATCCCTGTCGTTTTATTGACAGTAGGGCAAACCGGAGATAGCCCTGCATTAGAAAACATCTCAGAAACGGTTTGTTTAATCATATCCTGTAAAGGAGTAGAACTATGTGCGCTGGTGTAAGGCACGTATTAAATCTTAGAGAATTGTGAGCATTCAGTGTCTCCTGAGGGTTAAAACCCCCAAAACATTGCTGACTAAATACAGCATCAGCATTGAGAGATAAACCCCCATCCTCATCAGAAGAGTGGGGGGATATCTCCCAAACTCTAGCAGAGCAGCCTGAGCTGCTTCTGGGCTCTGCGCAGTAGCTACTACTGAAGAAATAGGAGCCTGGCAGGCCTATTAAAAGCCTTATTACCAGACTCCAGCACCCCTACAGTTAAACCACCCATATGGATTGGCTGAGGTAAAGACCTCATTACTAGAAAATCCCCAGTGCTCAGACTCGCTCCACTGGGTTGAGCAGCTGTTGCCATCTGCTGCTAGACCTCCGTCACTGCAGCAATCCTTCTGTGTTGATGCCTTCTCTCCTGGGGTGCCTTCTTCTTCTGAGCCAGAGCTCGAGCACCTGCCTTTGGATGGTGCCTGGCCTGCACCTCGCTGAGCCGAGCACTCACCCGCCGGCGTGCAGGCGACTGGCTGGGGGAGAACCTCGGGTTGCCACTCTCCTCCTCCTGCTTGTCGGGCTTTGCAAGCTGAGAGCTTCTTCTTGAGGGGGGCAGGGAGCGCTGCTCACCGAGGGACCCACAGGTGCAGCAGCTCCCTCTGGACCTCATTCAGCTTAGGTAAACGAAGGAGCAGCTGCAGTGGATGCAGATGATGCTGTGCTGAGCGGAGGGGCAGAAGCAAGGCATGATTTTAGCCATGCAATACCTCCCTCAGCATTCAATCTGTCCTTAGGGATAGCAAAAGCTCGTCCATTATGATGAAATTCTTATCTTGAACAGCTGACTGACTCTTTTTCAGTCACTGGAGTTTAAATAATGGAGCTATTTGCCCCAAACTAAGGCAGCCAATCAAAATTCTGCCATGCAAATCACAGCAGTCCAGGCGGCCACTCACAGCACGCCTGGATTCTGAATACAAGCTCCCTGTACAACCTAGTGGCTTCAACTGTGAGGATATCTCACAGGGGATTATATAATAAAGACCACATATTTAACAATACATAAACAAATCAATAATATGTTATGCTAAAGATGTGCATTTTCCAATGAAAGCCCGCATCCTTAATTAATGCGGGCTGGCCATTACACAAACGTTGCACAAATGACAAAGTTAGATTTAGGTGGAAGGTCCTTAAATATGATTTCAGGAAATAGGCTGCAAGCTTAAGGCAGGATCTCCAAGGTGGTATTCTCTGAAATACTGCCTGTACCACGTGCCACACCAGAGAGGCAATGGGCGATTAGGGAGATAAATAAGTGGCTCAGGAATAGGTCTAGGAAGGAGGGGTTTGAGTTCCTGGAGAACTGGGCCGACTACTCTGTTGGCTACAGGTTCTATGCTAGGGACTGGCTGCACCTCAATGGGGAGGGTGCAGCTGTGCTGGGGGAGATAATGGCTAGAAGGTTGGAGGAATGTTTAAACTAGGGATTGGGGGTAGGGTATTCATTGTAAAGAAGGGGAAGATATGTAAATAGTAACCTGGGCACAAGTAATAAAATTGGGGGTGGCATGGGGGATGGGGTTAGAACAGTCAATATAGTAGGAAGGAATAGAGGTAAAGAGAGATGCATAAAGTTCATGTACACTAATGCTAGAAGCCTCACCAACAAAATGGAGGAATTAGAATTAATTTTCTTGGAAAATAATTATGACATGGTGGGGATATCGTAGACATGGCTGAACGAGAGCCATGACTGGGCTGTTAATTTACAGGGCTATAGTCTGTTCAGAAATGACCGTATAAATAAGCAAGGGGAGGTGTGTGTTTATATGTAAAATCATCCTTAAAACCCATCCTGCGTGATAATATATGTGAATCTAATGGAAATGTAGAATCCCTGTGGGTGGAGATAGGGGAGGGGGAAAAATAATGAATTACTCATAGGGGTTTGTTATAAGTCTCCAACAACAATGGAAGTGGAGGAGAATATCCTCATAAAGCAAATAGATGAAGCAGCGACTCCGGGAGAAGTCATTATTATGGGGGACTTCAACTACCCTGAAATACATTGGGGAACAGAAACCTGCAGTTCCAGCAGAGGTAATAGGTTTTTTACAACTATGAGAGACAATTATCTTTCACAACTGGTTCAGGACCCAACAAGAAGGGGGGCACTGCTGGACCTAATATTAACCAACAGGCCGGACCGCATATCAAATATATGGGTTGGAGGTCACGTGGGTAATAGTGATCATAAAATAATAAGTTTTCAAGTATCCTTTAATAAGACGTGTAGTAGAGGGGCCACAAGGACACTAAACTTCAGGAAGACAAATTTCCAATAGTTGAGAGATGATCTTAGTGCAATAATCTGGGACAATGTCCTGAGACATAAAAGTACTCAAAGCAAATGGGAGATGTTTATTAGCCTCCTGAATAGGGCCTATGCACAATATATACCCTATGAGAATAAGCATGCTAGAAATAGGAGGAAACCACTATGGCTAAATAAGGGGTAAGAGGCACAATAAGTGACAAAAAGAAAGCATTTAGGGAATTAAAGCAAGTAGGTAGTGATGAAGTGTTAAATAAATACTACATAAATAGTAAGAAGCTAAAAAATTATTGTGTTGGCCCCTTTAAAAATAATCTGGGTGAATTGTTGGATGACGATGAGGAAAAAGCTAATATGCTAAATGACTTTTTTTCAACAGCATTTACACAAGAAAATGCCATGACAGACAATACGATCAGTGATAACAAAAACTCTCAATTAAATGTCACTTGCTTAACCCATTATGAAGTACGGCATTGTCTAAAAATCACTAAAATTGACAAATCCGCGGGCCCGGATGGGATACACCCCAGAGTGCTGCAGGAATTAAGTACTATCATAGATAGACCATTATTTTTAATATTTAAAGTTTCCATAAAAACAGGGTCTGTACCACAGGACTGGCGTATAGCAAATGTGGTGCCAATATTCTAAAAGGGGACAAAAACTGAACTTGGAAATTATAGGCCAGTAAGATTAACCTCTACTGTGGATAAAATCCTAGAGGGTTTTCTAAGAAATGCTATACTGAAGTATCTGAAGAAAAATAACCTCATGACCCAATATCAACATGGGTTTACGAGGGACTGTTCCTGTTAAACTAATCTGATAAGCTTCTATGAAGAAGTAAGTTCTGGACTGGACCAGAGAAATGCAGTGGACGTGGTGTATATGGACTGTTCACCGCATCCTCGGCTTATTTATGTTATATTGTGAGCAGGGTCGCTTCCTGCTTCCTGTCAATTGGAACGAAGGAGTTTCCGGTGTGCGGAACGCACGCCGGCGCATGCGCATAGCGCAATCATGGAAGATTACAGCTATTGCCCATGCGTGGAGTCCGGAGGAAGAAAGTGATAGATGTGCAAGGTGTCAGCGTTCCGCACACCGGAAACTCCTGCGTTCCAATTGACAGGAAGCAGGAAGCGGCCCTGCTCACAATATAACATAAATAAGCAGAAGATGCGGTGGTGCGCTGCCACTGGATATTACACAGCGCACATAAGGTAACTTACTGGACGGAGGTCCAGCACACTAATAGGGGCTCTGGGGGGCTCATTGCATTAAAAGGGCTTGTTACTTTATAGGTGATTTACCTGGACGCATTCCTCAAACACCTATAATTAAGGTACGATAACACACATGTACCCAAGACTATTTACCTTCCTAGTGCCACAGCCACCACTAACACCAGTATTATACTTCTCCATACGTTTATTCATTTAGATTGTAGCCTGTAATTACCCTAACAGGTTAATCCTCCTAGTGGCCAGAAATTCAGCAGTGCTTCTTAATAGGTATGATCTGTTCAGTGAGTACATACCTTGTTCCTAGAGGAGAAAATTTTATCAATATATCTCTCAGTTTACAGGCACGTCTATGATCACTACCACACTTGGTGATTTTTGATCACAACAAAAGAAGGTTCATAACTACCCTGGGTACTTATACTGTCTTGCTCTGCTTTATTCATACTAAGTCTATGATAATGCACGCCCACCTAATGACCCCAACACCGAAGGGTATATCTCTAACGTAGGGTCTAGTAGCCTTTCTCTCTATTTCTGACTCATTAATCTGAGTGCAATCTATTTAGTTTGTTAATATTCCTTATGTCACGTTATAAACACTCAGCCTGATGATTGCTGTTATCTTTGTCCCTCTAATTGTATTTTTCCTTTATCAATGACGACAGGGACGATATACTGTATATCACCATGTATGACATTATGTATTATTGATTCTTTGCCCTTTTATGTTTTGTTTTCTATATTCTGAACCAGTCCACTTTACCCCTGATGAAGACCCCGGTGGGTCGAAACGTCGGGTGCAGGACATCGCAGTTTTTATGAATTTTTCTGTCGTATGAGAAACGCATTGTTTGAACACAATTAAAAGGACACATAAAGAATCCTTTCTCCTTTTTCTTGATTCCAATTGAGTGACGGGTCATTTATATTTAATTGCATGACTTTTTTGTACCTGGGCACCTGAAGTTTGGGAGTGAGCCAGAACTATCCTTTATAACACAAAATAAGCCATCACACAGCCCCAGATCCCGAAAAATGAGAACGCTGCAGGGCGCGGAACATGGCGCAAATTCAGAATTCTTTTTCTTTAAAAACTTCCGAATTTGTTTTCACCACTTAGATAACAATAAAAGTAACATGTTTGGTATCTACGAACTCGTACTGACCCGAGACATCACACCATCACGTCAGTTTTGCCATCTAGTGACCATAGTGAATAAAAAAAGTAAAGAAAATGTGTAATTGCACTTTTTTTTGCAATTTCATCGCACTTGAAACTTTTTTCCTGCTTTTCCGTACACTATATGCTAAAATAAATTATTTTGTTCAAAAGTACAGCTTGTCCCGCAAAAAACAAGCCCCCATATGTCTATATTGACAGAAATATAAAAAAGTTATGACTCTTGGAAGAAGAGGAGGACAAAACAATAAATGGAAAATCGACCAGGGATGACGGGGTTAAAAAAAACTTGTGGATAAGTTCACCGGACAACCCCTGTAAAGGAATCTTACACAATGATCAAATACTGTGATCCACTTATGAAACTAATTTATATTCACATTCACCATGTTGGAGCGAGTACAGTATCAGGCAGTTATGGTGACATCATAGACTATGAATGACATCACAGATGATATAGAATGTGCAGAGATCTGCTCCGGGACCAGCTTGTGCCACTTGGATCTGGCAGCCTGGAGGAGATGGGTCCAGGTAGGGAGCTCTCCACTATTAGGGTGTATCACGCAGTAGATAGATTTATTATAATGGGGGAAGGGCACCGTTTTTGTATTAATAGAGATGATCTATTATATAATCGCGAATCGGAAAAGCGCCCCTTCGCGCGCACTTTCCGATGTCGTCATGTGGATACGAATTTAACATTGGGCGCGAAGCGCCCAATGCTGCGCGAGCAATGGACGCGAGGCCATTGCGAGTCGCTGGCTCAGGGCGAGCCATGGCCGCGAAGCGGCCATTGCGAGCCGCTGGCCCAAAATCGATCCACAGGCTCGGCTACAACCTTAGCGATTTACCGCTCAGGTAGCGCGAGCAATGGCCGCGAGGCCATTGCGAGTCGCTGCCTGAGCCGCAACTCGCTCCCCGGGGACCATGGAGCGGAGGCGGCACTGCCGCCTCCGCTCCCCGCTACCCACAATTCGCTGCCTGAGCCGCAACTCGCTCCCCGCTACCCACAATTCGCCACCCCCCGCCCCATGTCCGCACAGCCCACCCCCAGCAATGTCCGCACAGCCCACCCCCAGCAATGTCCGCACAGCCCGCCCCCAATGTCCGCACAGCCCGCCCCCTATGTCCGCACAGCCCGCCCCCTATGTCCGCACAGCCCGCCCCCTATGTCCGCACAGCCCGACCCCTATGTCCGCACAGCCCGACCCCTATGTCCGCACAGCCCGACCCCTATGTCCGCACAGCCCGACCCCTATGTCCGCACAGCCCGACCCCTATGTCCGCACAGCCCGACCCCTATGTCCGCACAGCCCGCCCCCTATGTCGGCACAACCCGCCCCCTATGTCCGCACAGCCTGCCCCCTATGTCCGCACAGCCCGCCCCCTATGTCCGCACAGCCCGACCCCTATGTCCGCACAGCCCGACCCCTATGTCCGCACAGCCCGACCCCTATGTCCGCACAGCCCGACCCCCATGTCCGCACAGCCACCCCGCAAAAACACAATCCCCACTAATGTCCACACAGCCCCCCCATGTCCGCACATACTTACATGTCTTCTTTGTCATCTGATCCTCCGTCCGGCCAGGCGTCCTCTTCCTCCGCCCCCGGGGGTCTTCTGTCTTCTTTTCGCTAACTTCCACCTCCGACGTCCTCTTCCTTCTCATTAAGATAGAATGGACGAAAAATCCGCCATTCTACCTTAATGAGATCTGAGGACCTCTTCTGATTGGTCGCTGTATACTTCCCTCAGCCAATCAGAAGAGCCCCTGAAAATTGAGACGCAGTTCTCATTCAGGTCCGCCTTTTTTTCCCCATTGACATACATTACCGGTGTGTCGCCGATTTTATGGCCGCCCACCTGGTTCTATTTGTCGGCCCTAAAATCGCGGACGCACCGCTAATGCATCTCTATGGCCAGTCAGCCCGATTTCGGATTGAACGCCGACCAATCAGAATTCGAGCTGACTGCCCATAGACATGCATTAGCGGTGTGTCCGCGATTTTAGGGCCGACAAATAGAACCAGGTGGCCGGCCATAAAATCGCCGACACACCGGTAATGTATGTCAATGGGGAAAAAAAAAGGCGGACCTGAATGAGAACTGCGTCTCACTCTGACTTAAAAAAAATAAATAAATTTAATAATAAAAATAATAATTAAAAAATAATTTAAAAATAATAAAAAATTAAATTAAAAATAATAAATAATTAAATAAAAATAATAATTAAAAAAAAAAAAAAAATGCGGACCTGAATGAGAACTGTGTCTCACTCTCACTTAAAAAAATAAATAAATTAAATAATAAAAAAAATAATTTAAAAATAATTAAAAAATAATAAAAAAATAAATAAAAAATATTAAATAATTAAATAAAAATAATAATAAAAAAAAAAAAAATGCGGACCTGAATGAGAACTGTCTCTCACTCTCACTTAAAAAAATAAATAAATTAAATAATATAAAAAATAATTTAAAAATAATTAAAAAATAATAAAAAAATAAATTAAAACTATTAAATAATTAAATAAAAATAATAATAAAAAAATTAAATATATGCTAATTATATCAGCCCTTTCAGCGGACCTGAAAGAGAACTGGGTCTCAGCCTAAATAATAAATTTAATAATAAAAAAAATAATTAAAATATAAAATGCTAATAATAATGATATTACTGCTAATAATAATTCTATTAATGCTAATAATTATGCTATTAATGCTAATAATAATGTTATTAATGCTATTATTAATGCTAATAATGCTATTATTAATGCTATTAATGCTAATAATAATGCTATTAATAATGTTATTAATGCTATTATTAATGCTAATAATGCTATTATTAATGCTATTAATGCTAATAATAATGCTATTAATGCTATTAATAATGCTATTAATGCTATTAATTATGCTATTAATGCTATTAATGCTAATGTTTATCCTATTCATGGTATTATTAATGCTATTAATGCTAATAATAATGCTATTAATGCTATTAATGCTAATAATAATGCTATTAATGCTAATAGTAATGTTATTAATGCTATTATTAATGCTAATAATGCTATTATTAATGCTATTAATGCTAATAATAATGCTATTAATGCTATTAATAATGCTATTAATGCTATTAATTATGCTATTAATGCTATTAATGCTAATATTTATCCTATTAATGCTATTAATGCTATTAATAATGCTATTTATGCTATTAATTATGCTATTAATGCTATTAATTATGCTATTAATGCTATTAATGCTAATATTTATCCTATTCATGGTACTATTAATGCTATTAATGCTAATAATAATGCTATTAATGCTATTAATAATGTTAATAATGCTATTATTAATGCTAATAATGCTATTATTAATGATAATAAGGCTATTATTAATGCTATTAATGCTAATAATAATACTATTAATGCTATTAATAATGCTATTAATGCTATTAATTATGCTATTAATGCTATTAATGCTAATATTTATCCTATTAATGCTATTAATACTATTAATAATGCTATTAATGCTAATATTTATCCTATTAATGCTAATAATGCTAATAATAATGTTATTAATGCTATTAATAATGCTATTAATGCTATTAATTATGCTATTAATGCTATTAATGCTAATATTTATCCTATTCATGGTATTATTAATGCTATTAATGGTAATAATAATGCTATTAATTCTATTAATGCTAATAATAATGTTATTAATGCTATTAATAATGTTATTAATGCTATTATTAATGCTAATAATGCTATTATTAATGCTATTAATGCTAATAATAATGCTATTAATGCTATTAATAATGCTATTAATGGTATTAATTCTGCTATTAATGCTAATATTTATCCTATTAATGCTATTTATGCTAATATTTATCCTATTAATGCTATTAATAATGCTATTAATGCTATTAATTATGCTATTATTGCTATTAATGCTAATATTTATCCTATTCATGGTATTATTAATGCTATTAATGCTAATAATAATGCTATTAATGCTATTAATAATGGTATTAATGCTAATAATGCTATTATTAATGCTATTAATGCTAATAATAATGTTATTAATGCTATTAATAATGCTATTAATGCTATTAATTATGCTATTAATGCTATTAATGCTAAAATTTATCCTATTAATGGCATTATTAATGCTATTAATGCTAATAATAATGCTATTAATGCTAATAATAATGCTATTAATGCTATTAATAATGTTATTAATGCTATTATTAATGCTAATAATGCCATTATTAATGCTAATAATGCTAATAATAATGCTATTAATGCTATTAATAATGCTATTAATGCTATTAATTATGCTATTAATGCTATTAATGCTCATTTGTATCCTATTAATGCTATTAATAATGCTATTAATGCTAATAATAATGCTATTAATGCTATTAATAATGTTATTAATGCTATTATTAATGCTAATAATGCTATTATTAATGCTATTAATGCTAATAATAATGCTATTAATGCTATTAATTATGCTATTAATGCTATTAATGCTAATGTTTATCCTATTCATGGTATTATTAATGCTATTAATGCTAATAATAATGCTATTAATGCTATTAATGCTAATAATAATGCTATTAATGCTAATAATAATGTTATTAATGCTATTATTAATGCTAATAATGCTATTATTAATGCTATTAATGCTAATAATAATGCTATTAATGCTATTCATAATGTTATTAATGCTATTATTAATGCTAATAATGCTATTATTAATGCTATTAATGCTAATAATAATGCTATTAATGCTATTAATAATGCTATTAATGCTATTAATTATGCTATTAATGCTATTAATGCTAATGTTTATCCTATTCATGGTATTATTAATGCTATTAATGCTAATAATAATGCTATTAATGCTATTAATGCTAATAATAATGCTATTAATGCTAATAATAATGTTATTAATGCTATTATTAATGCTAATAATGCTATTATTAATGCTATTAATGCTAATAATAATGCTATTAATGCTATTAATAATGCTATTAATGCTATTAATTATGCTATTAATGCTATTAATGCTAATATGTATCCTATTAATGCTATTAATGATAATAATAATGCTATTAATGCTATTAATAATGCTATTAATGCTATTAATTATGCTATTATTGCTATTAATGCTAATATTTATCCTATTCATGGTATTATTGCTATTAATGCTAATAATAATGCTATTAATGCTATTAATGCTAATAATAATGCTATTAATGCTATTAATAATGTTATTAATGCTATTATTAATGCTAATAATGCTATTATTAATGCTATTAATGCTAATAATAATGTTATTAATGCTATTAATAATGCTATTAATGCTATTAATTATGCTATTAATGCTAATATTTATCCTATTAATGCTATTAATGCTAATAATAATGCTATTAATAATGCTATTAATGCTATTAATTATGCTATTAATGCTATTAATGCTAATATTTATCCTATTAATGGCATTATTAATGCTATTAATGCTAATAATAATGCTATTAATGCTAAAAATAATGCTATTAATGCTATTAATAATGTTATTAATGCTATTATTAATGCTAATAATGCCATTATTAATGCTAATAATAATGCTATTAATGCTATTAATAATGCTATTAATGCTATTAATTATGCTATTAATGCTATTAATGCTAATATGTATCCTATTAATGCTATTAATAATGCTATTAATGCTAATAATAATGCTATTAATGCTATTAATAATGTTATTAATGCTATTATTAATGCTAATAATGCTATTATTAATGCTATTAATGCTAATAATAATGCTATTAATGCTATTCATAATGTTATTAATGCTATTATTAATGCTAATAATGCTATTATTAATGCTATTAATGCTAATAATAATGCTATTAATGCTATTAATAATGTTATTAATGCTATTATTAATGCTAATAATGCTATTAATGCTAATAATAATGCTATTAATGCTATTAATACTGTTATTAATGCTCATAATACTGCTAATAATGCTATTAATTCTGCTATTACTGCTAATAATAATGCTATGGCTTATATTATTGCTATTGATGATGCGATTATTATTTAAAAATCTTTAAAAAAACAATAAACATATTTTAGATACCCGATGCATTTGCATCAGGCTAACAGCTATAACTACTATAATCAAATTAATGCACGTTCTAGAATCCCGATGCATTTGCATCGGGCTCACAGCTAGTATTTATATAAGTATAAATACACAAAAAGGTTATTAGCGTTACAGATCCTATACTATCATTTAATCTTTGTATCTTGATGTAAGTGAAATGTATTACACCAGTTGCCAACACATACTGTAGCCCTGTATTACACCAGGAGCCCCCTCATAGCCCCTGTATAACACAAGGAGCCCACACGTAGCCCCTGTATAACACAAGGATCTCACACATAGCCCCTGTATAACACAAGGAGCCCACACATAGCCCCTGTATTACACCAGGAGCCCACACATAGCCCGGTATAACACAAGGATCTCACACATAGCCCCTGTATAACACAAGGATCTCACACATAGCCCTGTATAACACAAGGAGCCCACACATAGCCCCTGTATTACGTCAGGAGCCCACACATAGCCCCTGTATAACACAAGGAGCCCACACATAGCCCCTGGATAACACAAGGAGCCCACACATAGACCCTGTATTGCACCAGGAGCCCACACATAGCCCATGTATTACACCAGGACACACATATAGACCCTGTATTAGATCAGGTGCCACACATAGCCCCAGTACTACATTAGGATCCCCCACACATAATTCCCCTGTATTACACCACCATTCTGTTACATCACCAATAGAATAGAAAGGACAGAGTTCTGAACCGGAATCATTTTGTTTTTAGGTCCTGAAAGCACAAAGGTAAGAAGTCCAGGTAAGTATCTGTCCTCTCCAGGACACCTGCAGTACCACAGAACCATAGGATGATGGCACAGCATCTTCAGAGATGATCGTCTGATAGCCCAGCTCGACTGCTCATCTCTACATAATATATGTGTGTGTTTGCTTTATTAATGATGGAGTGAATGCTTAGTGTAAGGATATGTTTACATGTTGCATTGAACCGTAGGATGATCACACCAAAGGTGACCGTCTGATAGCCTAGCTCGACTACTCATCTCTCCTGAATACCCAACAGCTTTTTTGAGAGTTGGGTGGAGCACATCATCTTTGGAAATAGGGTCCCAGCTTGATGTCTCCTTCACGTCTAGTGCCCTGTAATGGAGTTTTGTGTTGCAGGGGCGCAGGTCTGGAAGCTGTCGTCATCCTATTAACTATTTACCTGGGATTTGATCTGATCGTCATATTTGGGGTAGGATGATCACACCAAAGATGACCGTCTGGTAGCCTAGCTCGACTGCCCATCTCTCCTGAAGACCCAACAGCTTTTTTGAGAGTTGGGTGGATGACATCATCTTTGGAAATAGGGTCCCAGCTTGATGTCTCCTCCACGTCTAGTGCCCTGTAATGGAGTTTTGTGTTGCAGGGGTGCAGGTCTGGAAGCTGTCGTCATCCTATTAGCTATTTACCTGGGATTTGATCTGATCGTCATATTTGGGGTAGGATGATTACACCAAAGATGACCGTCTGGTAGCCTAGCTCGACTACCCATCTCTCCTGAAGACCCAACAGCTTTTTTGAGAGTTGGGTGGATGACATCATCTTTGGAAATAGGGTCCCAGCTTGATGTCTCCTCCACGTCTAGTGCCTGTAATGGAGTTTTGTGTTGCAGGGCCGCAGGTCTGGAAGCTGTCGTCATCCTATTAGCTATTTACCTGGGATTTGATCTGATTGTCATATTTGGGGTCAGGAAGGAATTTGTTTCACCGCTGAGAAGAACTCATAGAGGAATAGATAAGAATGAATGCATGTGTGTGCATGTTTTATTAAGAGCATCCATTGTCCTAGATTGTGAGCTCCTAGGGGTAGGTTGCATGTCTTTTCCTTTCCAGATCATCTTTCCTGAACTTATAATTACGTACATATATACAGCAATAAGCAGCAGGTCACACGTGATGCAGGGAGATATCCGATCGCCAGAAATGGGGTCAGGAAGGAATTTTTTTTCGCCCCTGAGGTAGAACTCTCTGGGGGTTTTCTTTGCCTTCCTCTGGATTAGTGATGAGCGAATACTAAAATGCTCGGGTGCTCGAAGCTCGGGCCGAGCATCCCAAGATACTCGTGTACTCGGCCCGAGCACCGAGCCCAATGTTATCCTATGGGAGAACCGAGTATTTTTATGAAATGACTGCCGGCAGCATGTAGAAACCCTAAAAATGTCACAAAAGTCTCAGAAGAGTGCTCAAATGACATGTCAACACCATGGGGAAGACCCCTGGAAGCATTTCTCACTCAAAAGTCACAGCTGTGAACAATGTTGTCCGAGTTTCACGCCAATTTTACGGAGTCACCTGAAAACCTTCCAAAATGACACCAAAATGAATATTCAGGGTGGAAATGTTAAGGGCACATACCCAATAGTGAGATACAGCTGGTGTATGTTACTTTTTGTGATTACATGAAAGATTTTACGTGAAAACATTGTGCGGCACTCTGATGACCCTGAGAAGAGACGTACATGAAGCCCTGTCTTGACATAATGTGCCCATTTTGAGGAACTGGGTCTATTGTAGTATTTTCCTTTGCCAGGGCAGTCCAAAATTGGGAGGTTCACCATGCCCCTGGATAGAGATGTGCATGAGGGCCTGTAAACCTGAAGTGCCCATTGTAAGGAAGTGGGTGTATTGTAGTATAGCCCTTTGGCAGGGGAGCCAAAAATTGGGAGGCTCCACATTGTCCCTGGATAGAGACGTGCAGTAGGGCCTGTAAACCTGAAGTGGATGTATTGTAGTATAGCCCTTTGGCAGGGCAGCCAAAAATTGGGAGGCTCCACATTGTCCCTGGATAGAGACATGCATGAGGGCCTGTAAACCTGAAGTGGGTGTTTTGTAGTATAGCCCTTTGGCAGGGGAGCCAAAAATTGGAAGGCTCCACATTGTCCCTGGATAGAGACGTGCAGTAGGGCCTGTAAACCTGAAGTGGGTGTATTGGAGTTTAGCCCTTTGGCAGGGCAGCCCAAAATTGGGAGGCTCCACATTGTCCCTGGATAGAGACGTGCAGTAGGGCCTGTAAACCTGAAGTGGGTGTATTGTACTATAGCCCTTTGGCAGGGCAGCCAAAAATTGGAGGATCCACATTGTCCCTGGATAGAGACGTGCAGTAGGGCCTGTAAACCTGAAGTGGGTGTATTGGAGTATAGCCCTTTGGCAGGGCAGCCAAAAATTGGGAGGCTCCACATTGTCCCTGGATAGAGACATGCATGAGGGCCTGTAAACCTGAAGTGGGTGTATTGTAGTATAGCCCTTTGGCTGGGCAGCCAAAAATTGGAAGGCTCCACATTGTCCCTGGATAGACACGTGCAGTAGGGCCTGTAAACCTGAAGTGGGTGTATTGGAGTATAGCCCTTTGGTAGGGCAGCCAAAAATTGGGAGGCTCCACATTGTCCCTGGATAGAGACGTGCAGTAGGGCCTGTAAACCTGAAGTGGGTGTATTGTAGTATAGCCCTTTGGCAGGACAGCCAAAAATTGGGAGGATCCACATTGTCCCTGGATAGAGACGTGCAGTAGGGCCTGTAAACCTGAAGTGGGTATATTGGAGTATAGCCCTTTGGCAGGGCAGCCAAAAATTGGAAGGCTCCACATTGTCCCTGGATAGAGACGTGCAGTAGGGCCTGTAAACCTGAAGTGGGTGTATTGTAGTATAGCCCTTTGGCAGGGCAGCCAAGAATTGGGAGGATCCACATTGTCCCTGGATAGAGACGTGCAGTAGGGCCTGTAAACCTGAAGTGGGTGTATTGGAGTATAGCCTTTTGGCAGGGCAGCCAAAAATTGGGAGGCTCCACATTGTCCCTGGATAGAGACGTGCAGGAGGGCCTCAAAACATTTTTCCCATTGAAAAGGAGCGGGTCTTCTGTCGTTGTAATGCCCATTCTAAAAGAATGGGCGAAAAAATTTACCACTGGGGGTATACCTGAAACAACAGCCTAACTATTGTAACGGTCATCATGGTGGCACATGAGGAGAAGGAGGAGCAGTCCAGCGATTAGCCAAAGTCCTGAAGTGTGTACCCATGGGTGAGTGGAGGTACATGGCAAATTCCCAGAACAAAATTTAAATTCCGCTGTCATTTGTTGGTGGTGTGGTGAAGACTGGCCCAATCCAACCCTTGTTCATCTTGATCAGAGTCAGCCTGTCAGCATTTTCAGTTGACAGGCGGGTGCGTTTATCAGTAATGATTCCACCTGCGGCACTGAAAACACGCTCTGACAAAAGGCTAGCGGCAGGGCAGGCCAGGACTTCCAAGGCGTAGAGAGCCAATTAATGCCATGTGTCCAGCTTGAAGACCCAATAATTGTAAGGCACAGAGGAATGTTGTAGTACAATTGTTCGATCTGCAACGTACTCCTTCAGCATCTTGCCAAACTTAGCATTTCTTGTGGCACTACCCCGCACCTCTGGGGCTGTGGTACGTGAGGGGCTGAGAAAACTGTCCCACATCGTAAAGATTGTTTCCCTACATCTGGCGGATTGGACTTGTGCCCCTCTCGGCCGTACGCCTTGGTTGTCCACCGATTCCTGACCTATGCCGCTAGCGTTTTGTGAGGGGAATGCTTTGCCTACTTCCGTGACTATGGCCCTCTGGAACTGCAGCATTTTGGCTGACCTCTCCGCCTCAGGAATGAGAGACATAAAGTTCTCCTTGTAGCGTGGGTCTAAGAGTGTTGCCAACCAGTGCTGATTGTCGGCCAAGATGTTCTGAACGCGAGGGTCACGAGCCAGGCAGGTTACCATAAAGTCAGCTATGTGCGGCAGACTCTTAACAGCCATCACTTTAGTATCCAGACCAACACGATGACTGAACATGCTGTCCTCCTCCTCCTCATCTCCCCTGTCCTCTGGCCAGCCACGCTGAAGCGAGGGTATGGCTGGTGTGCATGTCATATCCTCAATTTGGCCAGAGAGTTGCTCCATGTCTTCATCCTCCTCTTCCTCCTCCTCGTCATAGTCCTCCACTGCACGTTCTGATGAGATTAGGCTGGGCTGTGTGTTATCACCCACACCCACTACTGCTTCTTGCTCAAACTCATCGCGCTCCGCCTGCAACGCATCCTCTTTGTTTGTCAGCAGAGACCGTTTTAGAACGCAGAGTAGCGGTATGGTGACGCTAATAATGGCGTCATTGCCGCTCACCATCTTGGTGGAGTCCTCAAAGTTTTGGAAGACAGTACATAGGTCCGACATCCATCTCCACTCCTCAGGTGTTATGTGTGGAGTTTGACCCATTTCCCGACGGCTTAGGTGATGCAGGTACTCAACAACTGCCCTCTTCTGCTCACATATCCTGACCAACATGTGCAGAGTTGAATTCCAACGCGTGGGGACACCACACACCAGTCTGTGGGCCGGAAGATGCAAACGGCGCTGAAAGCCGGCAAGGCCGGCTGAAGCAGCAGGTGACTTGCGAAAGTGTGCAGACAGGCGGCGAACTTTTACCAGCAGATCAGACAGCTCTGGGTATGACTTTATAAACTGCTGAACCACCAGGTTGAGCACATGGGCCACGCATGGAACATGCGTCAGCTGGCCTCGCCTCAAAGCTGCCACCAGGTTCCGGCCATTGTCACACACGACCTTTCCTGGCTTTAGGTTCAGAGGTGTGAGCCAGTGATCTGCCTGCTGTTTCAGAGCTGTCCACACCTCTTCTGCATTGTGGGGTTTGTCACCTATGCATATTAGCTTCAGCACAGCCTGTTGCCGCTTCGCAGAGGCAGTGCTGCAGTGCTTCCAGCTTGGGACTGGTGTGGAGGGTAAAGTGGATGAGGATGCGCAGGAGGAGGAGGAGGAGGCTGAGGAGCATGACATTCCGGAGTTGTAGAGTCTGGGTGAAACCATGACTGAGGTTGGGCCTGCAATCCTTGGTGTGGGAAGGACGTGTTCCGTCCCTCGCTCAGACTGTGTCCCAGCTTCCACAATATTAACCCAGTGTGCCGTCAAGGAGATGTAGCGGCCTTGCCCACAAGCACTTGTCCACATGTCTGTGGTTAGGTGGACTTTGGCTGAAACAGCGTTGTTCAGGGCACGTGTGATGTTTTGTGACACGTGGTTATGCAATGCGGGGATGGCACATCTGGAGAAATAGTGGTGGCTGGGGACCGAGTAACGTGGGACAGCACCTGTATAAAGTTATCAAGTACAACAGTCAGGTGACTGTTCAGGTCACAGGAAAGTTGGATTTTAGACCCTAACCTGTATAAAGCTATCAAGTACTACAGTCAGGTGACTGTTCAGGTCACAGGAAAGTTGGATTTTAGACCCTAACCTGTATAAAGCTATCAAGTACAACAGTCAGGTGACTGTTCAGGTCACAGGAAAGCTGGATTTTAGACCCTGCCTGTATACTGCTAGTCAGTTTTATCAGTCTGGTGACTGTTCTGGTCACAGTAAAGCTGGATTTTAGACCCTGCCTGTATACAGCTAGTCACTTTTAACAGTCTGGTGACTGTTCAGGTCACAGGAAAGTTGGATTTTAGAACCTGCCTGTATAAAGCTATTAAGTACAACAGTCAGGTGACTGTTCAGGTCACAGGAAAGTTGGATTTTAGACCCTAACCTGTATAAAGCTATCAAGTACAACAGTCAGGTGACTGTTCAGGTCACAGGAAAGTTGGATTTTAGACCCTAACCTGTATAAAGCTATTAAGTACAACAGTCAGGTGACTGTTCAGGTCACAGGAAAGTTGGATTTTAGACCCTAACCTGTATAAAGCTATCAAGTACAAGAGTCAGGTGACTGTTCAGGTCACAGGAAAGTTGGATTTTAGAACCTGCCTGTATAAAGCTATTAAGAACAACAGTCAGGTGACTGTTCAGGTCACAGGAAAGTTGGATTTTAGACCCTAACCTGTATAAAGCTATCAAGTACAACAGTCAGGTGACAGTTCAGGTCACAGGAAAGTTGGATTTTAGACCCTAACCTGTATAAAGCTATCAAGTACTACAGTCAGGTGACTGTTCAGGTCACAGGAAAGTTGGATTTTAGACCCTAACCTGTATAAAGCTATCAAGTACAACAGTCAGGTGACTGTTCAGGTCACAGGAAAGCTGGATTTTAGACCCTAACCTGTATAAAGCTATCAAGTACAACAGTCAGGTGACTGTTCAGGTCACAGGAAAGTTGGATTTTAGAACCTGCCTGTATAAAGCTATTAAGTACAACAGTCTGGTGACTGTTGAGGTCACAGGAAAGTTGGATTTTAGACCCTAACCTGTATAAAGCTATCAAGTACAACAGTCAGGTGACTGTTCAGGTCACAGGAAAGTTGGATTTTAGAACCTGCCTGTATAAAGCTATTAAGTACAACAGTCAGGTGACTGTTCAGGTCACAGGAAAGTTGGATTTTAGACCCTAACCTGTATAAAGCTATCAAGTACAACAGTCAGGTGACTGTTCAGGTCACAGGAAAGTTGGATTTTAGACCCTAACCTGTATAAAGCTATTAAGTACAACAGACAGGTGACTGTTCAGGTCACAGGAAAGTTGGATTTTAGACCCTAACCTGTATAAAGCTATCAAGTACAAGAGTCAGGTGACTGTTCAGGTCACAGGAAAGTTGGATTTTAGAACCTGCCTGTATAAAGCTATTAAGTACAACAGTCAGGTGACTGTTCAGGTCACAGGAAAGTTGGATTTTAGACCCTAACCTGTATAAAGCTATCAAGTACAACAGTCAGGTGACAGTTCAGGTCACAGGAAAGTTGGATTTTAGACCCTAACCTGTATAAAGCTATTAAGTACAACAGTCAGGTGACTGTTCAGGTCACAGGAAAGTTGGATTTTAGACCCTAACCTGTATAAAGCTATCAAGTACAACAGTCAGGTGACTGTTCAGGTCACAGGAAAGTTGGATTTTAGAACCTGCCTGTATAAAGCTATTAAGTACAACAGTCAGGTGACTGTTCAGGTCACAAGAAAGTTGGATTTTAGACCCTAACCTGTATAAAGCTATCAAGTACAACAGTCAGGTGACTGTTCAGGTCACAGGAAAGTTGGATTTTAGACCCTAACCTGTATAAAGCTATTAAGTACAACAGTCAGGTGACTGTTCAGGTCACAGGAAAGTTGGATTTTAGACCCTAACCTGTATAAAGCTATCAAGTACAACAATCAGGTGACTGTTCAGGTCACAGGAAAGTTGGATTTTAGAACCTGCCTGTATAAAGCTATCAAGTACAACAGTCAGGTGACTGTTCAGGTCACAGGAAATTGGATTTTAGACCCTAACCTGTATAAAGCTATCATGTACTACAGTCAGGTGACTGTTCAGGTCACAGGAAAGTTGGATTTTAGACCCTAAGCTGTATAAAGCTATCAAGTACAACAGTCAGGTGACTGTTCAGGTCACAGGAAAGTTGGATTTTAGAACCTGCCTGTATAAAGCTATTAAGTACAACAGTCAGGTGACTGTTCAGGTCACAGGAAAGTTGGATTTTAGACCCTAACCTGTATAAAGCTATCAAGTACTACAGTCAGGTGACTGTTCAGGTCACAGGAAAGTTGGATTTTAGACCCCAACCTGTATAAAGCTATCAAGTACAACAGTCAGGTGACTGTTCAGGTCACAGGAAAGCTGGATTTTAGACACTGCCTGTATACAGCTAGTCAATTTTAACAGTCTGGTGACTGTTCTGGTCACAGGAAAGCTGGATTTTAGACCCTGCCTGTATACAGCTAGTCAATTTTAACAGTCTGGTGACTGTTCTCGTCACAGGAAAGCTGGATTTTAGACCCTGGCTGTATACAGCTAGTCAATTTTAACAGTCTGGTGACTGTTCTGGTCACAGGAAAGCTGGATTTTAGACCCTGTCTGTATACAGCTAGTCAATTTTAACAGTCTGGTGACTGTTCTGGTCACAGGAAAGCTGGATTTTAGACCCTGCCTGTATACAGCTAGTCAATTTTAACAGTCTGGTGACTGTTCTGGTCACAGGAAAGCTGGATTTTAGATCCTGCCTGTATACAGCTAGTCAGCTCCAACAGTCTCCTGAGGACTGTTCTGGTCGATGTAAAGCTTGGACTCTGATCTGGATCACCCTGCCTATATCCTCCTAGATTAGTCCTGAGAAGGACTGTTGTGGTCAGCAGCAGTTTGCAGCCCTGCTCCGGATCTACCTATGAGGGCCGCAAATCTGTCCCTAAGCAGCAGCAGACACTCTCCCTACACTTATTGTCTGAATGGCTGTGTGCAGAGCACATCGTGGCCGGGTCTTATAAAGGCTCGGTCACGCTGTGCAGGCCAGCCAATCACTGCAATGCCACAACTAACAGGGCTGTGTCATTGCAGTGGTCTGCCAGCCAATCCCTGCATGGGGGCTGGCTCCTTAAGGAGCGCCAACATGCAGGGATGAGGACCACGAGCACAGCACGAGTATCGCGAGATTACTCGGTGCTCGCCTAGTAGCCCGAGTACAGTGATACTCGTGCGAGTACCGAGTAGCGCAGAGCATACTCGCTCATCACTACTCTGGATCTTTGGGTCCGGTGCCTCATCAGGTCCGCAATGTCAGCAGCAAGTTCTGTGGTCTCCATTGGACCTGAGAGTCACTGTGACCCTAAATTTATTGAAGGACCAGTAATATTTTCATTACAATGTTGCTTATTGCTATTCCAAAAATAAAAAAATAATTAGAGATTATATATTGTGTTTTGTGTTTTATTTGTCTGCACTTCACCCTACACAACGAAAATCGCTCAATACTCTAGAACCAGACTTGATCAGGTATCTAATAAAGTGTCTCATCCATATACATGGCGGCCGTGGCTGCAGGACCGGGAATATAGGGGGCGCCATACACAGAGCGAGTCACATGACCATGATAACATCACCTCTCCCAAGTCACATCACTATGGGGGTCGGTCTTGGTCATGGGGGCACTCCGTAGAGGTCCAGCCATGATGTCACCTGTCCCATGTCAGATCACTATGGGATCGGTCTCAGTGATGGGGAACTCACATCTTATAGGTCCTATATGATACACTACCTGAAAGACGACTGAAGAGTTGGTCACAAAGACGCAGAATACAGGAGATTCTGGCAAAGGAGGAAATAGGCGACACAGGGGCAACAAGTAGTCACAGGACACAACGGGGGGGTTAGGAATGATCACAATGGCACATTAACTAGCACTGGCTATAATTAGAAGAGAAACATGGGGGAATTTGTGCAAAATATTGCACCTATGTATCCGGATAGGACAGATACACGATTTATGTTAATTATATACATGTCCTGGGTTGTTGGGTATTCACTGTAGCAAACTGTATTAATTGTGGGTATGCTGCTTGAAAGCCTGCGGTGCAACTTCTGTGCAAATATTCCCCCGTACAAAAGGCAATGAATGAAAAGGTGTGTAGGCTCAGTGCAATTCTTTTCATGAATGGCTTATGTCTACTATATATCAATATAACTCACAATATGTATGCTAAAAAAATCACATATTTGTGATTTTATTTAAGATTTTTTCTAGCATACATATTGTGAGTTACATTGATATACAGTAGACATAACCCATTGATAAAAAGAATTGCACTGAGTCTACACACCTTTTCATTCATATACATGTCCTGGCCGGTATCTCCCAGAACAAAGTCACTGCCCGATGCAGAAGTGAGCGGCGCAGGACAACCCCTATATGTGTAATAATGACCCGCAGAGCCGCCTCCATCAGAGGTGATGTACACACATCTGTCCATCAGAGGAGATGTACACGCATCTGTCCATCAGAGGAGATGTACACACATCTGTCCATCAAAGGAGATGTACACACATCTGTCCATCAGAGGAGATGTACACACATCTGTCCATCAGAGATGTACATACATCTGTCCATCAGAGGAGATTTACACACATCTGTCAATCAGAGGAGATGTACACACATCTGTCCATCAGAGGAGATGTACTCACATCTGTCCATCAGAGGAGGTGAGCACATGTCTGTCCATCAGAGGAGATGTACACACATCTGTCCATCAGAGGAGATGTACACACATCTGTCCATCACAGAAGATGTACACACGTCTGTCCATCAGAGGAGATGTACTCACATCTGTCCATCAGAGGAGATGTACACGCATCTGTCCATCAGAGATGTACATACATCTGTCCATCAGAGGAGATGTACACACATCTCTCCATCAAGTTGTGGGAGGGTGAGAACAATTTTCTTGATATTTCCCACTCTTCTTAGCGCACTTGTCTAAAAAGATAATTTACATACAAAGAAGAAAGCCTGAGGGACAGGAAGACAAGAACAACAACTGGATTCAGAACAGCCATATTTACACCAGGTAAATAAAAATAAAAATGTATGGAAAGTGGCAGGTTCTCTTTAAAGGGATTTCTGGTGGATGAGAACATCTGGATGGATTCCTCACATCACTGGTTTTCCCTATTATGACCGGCCATTAATGGGAGACGTATGGAGATGGGACCGGTCGTGTGCAGGGTCCCCACATTAAAAAGGTTACAAAAAGCTGATGGGGCCGGGGTCTACTATAGACTTACATGTTATGGGGCTGCATATCAACCAGTCTATAAACCTCATGTAAGCGGCAGCATTGGGGTCCGGGTGCTTTACCTGCACCCCTATCAGTGCAGGTAAAGCATCGGGACATGAGTGGGACTGCAGGTTCAGGGTCTTAGACCCAATAGGGCGATAGAAACCCCTGAATAGTTTGTAAATGGGTGTCCACTATGTTTACTGGACACATGACGCCCACCACTGCCTTACTCAGCACAGGAGACATCTTTGTTTCTTATGGTACTCCTACTCAATAGATAAAAGTCAGAAAGTCTTCAACACTAAACTTGGCTTGAGGCCACCACCTCTTGGTTGCCGAATGTCATTGCTTCTCTACGGCTCTTCTCAGATATTCATTACATCAGAGCCCCAGAAAAGCAAAGATGTCCCTGTGGTGGTCATAACTGCAGCAGGCCAGGAGCCAAACTCCATAATGAGGGTCCCCTGGCGTAGTGAAGGATGTAAGAACCCATTCACACCACATTCAGCCGTGCATTCAAGTCTTTACACAAGGCGTCCAACTGAATCATGAAAAACTGGATTGTGACATCTGAAATTATTGACACCTCTGAAAAAGGGCAAATGGAGCCTGAAGCTTCATACTTTGTTCAATTCAATCCATCAAGGGCACATTGGAGCCTCAGCAGGAGCAGGCCCTTGGGGAAAAAGCTGGTGATGATGTAGAAGAAGTTGGTGAGGGTTGTGGTGCGAGAGGTGCAGAGAGGTCGCAGGAAGGAGGCAAGGAGGCAGTCTCTTGTTCTATACCTTTTTACTCTGCAATTCAGTTCATCAATAGGTCCAGGGTACTGGTTCACCGGGCCGTCGGTCTGGTCAGTCTGAGGAGCACTGAGGACCGTTCTGCCGGATGGGTATAGGACCTACCAGCTGACTTCTTGGGATGAGGATGTAGGTGCCTATAGCATTCCTGTGTCCTTCTTTGCTCCCTTGTGGATGGCTACCAGCCAGGCAGGCAACACAGACTCTTTATGAGCAGCTAGACCCACCCGTCTCTCTAGTCCTTTTGTCATTTGCTGTGCTCCTGGATAGTCCTACAGTGTGACTACTATGCTTGAAGCCCATTAGCCTCCAGCTCACTTCCAGTGGTGGAGACCTGGCAGCTTGAGGTTCTGGTACCTTCTGCTGCTTTGAGCAGCTGCTCGGCCTGGAAATTGATGGCAGACTTTTGTTCTCCTTCACTGACTCAATAACTCAATAACTAACTCTTGTTGCCACCTCTCCCTACTATCCACTACTGCTAACCCCTCCCTCCAACCAAAGTCTTTTACAGCCTAAAGCAGGCCTTCTTGTGCCAAACCTCTGATCAGAGTTCAGGCAGATTGTTTCTGCTTCGGGAGTCTAGCATAGGGTGCCTCAATTCTCCTCAGACAAGACATTAGTACCGATTAGACTGCAGGGGTGCCACAAAAGGGATGGGTGAGGATACAGTAGGTGAGGAGAGAGGACCCTCCCTGCAAGGGTTCACAGTCTACAAGGGATGGATGAGGATACAGTAAGTGAGGATAGAGGACCCTGTCAGCGAGGGCTCATAGTCTACATGGGATGGGTGAAAATACAGTAGATGAGGAGAGAGGACCGTGCCCACGAGGGATCACAGTCTACAAGTGATGGGTGAGGATACAGTAGGTAAGGAGAGAGGAGCCAGCCCGTGAGGGCTCACAGTCTACAAGTTTTGGGTGAGGATACAGAAGGTGAGGAGACATGACCCTGACTGTGATGGCTCACAGTCTTCAAGTTATAAGTGAATATACAGTAGGTGAGGATAGAGGACCCTGCCCATGAGAGCTCACAGTCTACAAGAGATAGGTGAGGATACAGTAAGTGAGAGGACCCTGCCTGCGAGGGCTCATGGTCTACAAGGGATGGGCGAGGATACAGTAGATGAGGAGAGAGGAGCCAGCCCGTGAGGGCTCACAGTCTATGAGGGATGGGTGAGGATACAGTAGGTGAGGAGAAATGGCCCTGCCTGCGAGGGCTTATGGTCTACAAGGGATGGGTGAGGATACAGTAGGTGAGAGAGGACCCTGCCCACGAGGGCTCACAGTCTACACGGGATGGGTGAAGATACAGTAGGTGAGGAGAGAGGACCCTGCCCGTCGCCTCTGTGCAGTATGTGCTAATAATGTCACTTCTTTCACTGAAAATGGAAGTGCTGGCATCTAAACATTTTTTTATCTATCTATCTATCTATCTATCTATCTATTTTTGAGTTTTTTGAAAAAAACGTAAGTTTTTAAACTTTTTTCTCATATACATATAGCTTGTTAGCATTTGTACGTCATTGGTAGTAACTGAGTGCTGCAGAGAACTTTTTCTCGTTATCTATCTATCTATCTATCTATCTATCTATCTATCTATCTATCTATTATCTATATCTTTCATTATCAATTCTATTCAAAGAAGCTTTAATGTCAGTGCAACGGCCGCAAGGGCCTGGGGTACTCGGTAAGCTGGGCCGGATGGTACTTTGGTAGGTCACGTTGGCTATGGCCCAGCTCCGTGGCCCTGGACGTGCAGTGAAGGGGGTTTTTACAGGGGATTTACAAATCTGTTTGTGACGTGGAGCAGGGCCCCAGGGATGATGTTAGAGTCGATAGTAAAGATGAGGGCTATAGCGGTGCGGAAGGCAGCAAGGTGCTGAAGGAGCAGACAGACACAGTTCATGCAGTTCTTTTACCTCTTTACTTGCCGATCAGGCAAGGGCAACCCAGTCGGGTTCTGTACTTTTCCAGGATGCGGTCAGGTCAGCTCTCAAGCAATCAGGATCGCTCCACCGAGACACCCTTTGTAGCCTTCCCAGGTTGATCTCTCCCTGCGCTGGATTACTGTTCTCTCCTGCCCTGCGCCTTCGTGTACAGTGTCCCAAGCTGTTGGCTGCAGGCCCTGTCGGGTGACACATTCCCTGACCCTACTTCTAGCCACCATCCTGCAGATTGACCATGGAAAGTAACCACTGCTCATACAGATGCAGCGGCCTCTGGTTTCCCTGCTGAACCCTGAAGCGTTCCCACCAGATAGGTGCCAATCCCCTCTCGCAACCAGTCCCTCTGCCTGACTCGGGTTGGGTCTAGGGATGAGCGAGTACTGCAATAATCGGACTCGCTATACTCGCAACGAGTAGGTCCCGGTACTCGGTACTGATTGCGAGTATGGCGAGTCCAATGGCAGTGAATGGGCCGGGCGAATACTTTCACAGTGTATCTATATATACACTGCGAAAGTGCACTAAAAGTGAATAAAAGTTGTTAAAAAATAAAAAAATATCCTACTCACCTATCCGACACCTGCACCAGGACCGGCAAAGAAGACATCCGATCAACGACAAGGACCTGCAAGTCTGACAGCCAATCAGATGCCTGGTAGCGATCTGGCCAATCAGATGGCCAGACGTCACAAACCATGTGATCACTACCAGCCACCTGATTGGCCAGATTGCCAGGTCATTGATACATGTTCAAGACCTGGCAATCTGGCCAATCAGGTGGCTGGTAGCGATCAGGTGGTTTGTGACATCTGGCCATCTGATTGGCTGTCAGACTAGCAGGTCCTTGTCATTGATCGGATGTCTTCTTTGCCGATCCCGGTGCAGGCGTCGGATAGGTGAGTATGATATTTTTTTATTTTTTAACAAATTTTATTCACTTTTAGTGCACTTTCACAGTGTATATATAGATACACTGTGAAAGTTAAAAGATTACTCGCTACTCCCGAGTAATCACAAGAAACTCGAAGAGTAGCAAGTTGCCCGAATATCGTTACTATTCGGCGAGTACCGAATAGTAACGATTATACTCTTTCATCCCTAGTCGGGTCCTGATTTGGGGCCCATGGGTGGATCATGGGGTCCCTTCCCCTGGACTGGAGTGGGGATGGTGTTGTGTGCAGGTTATGTGTCTTGGGTTTGCGACCTCTCTCACTTGAGAGTGATGATACCACACCTGTGGAGTGCTTGCAGCATCACTGTGGCGACCAGTCCGCAAGGGCTCCACATCAGGACTAAATACATATTACTTTTGCCAAATCAAGTGTACAATGGGGAATAGGGATAGGGACTGTGGGAATGGTGGGTAGGGACTGTAGGAACGATGGATGGGGCAGATACTGGGGCTAAATCTATTTATCTATCATATAAGTACCATCTATCTAGAAAAAATAAAAATTAAGGCTTGATAAAGGTTTGCTGTCAGCCAAAATGTCTCGCCACATATTGGGCTAATAAAGTCTATTTTTTGCATATTAATTGGAGTTCTGCCTGTATTTATTTTTTCTATATTATCTTGTTTTGGACATCACATTACCAGTTATTGCCAGAGCCACAGACAGAGTCGGCGGTGGGCCAGAGCCACAGACAGAGCCTGCGCCACAGACAGAGCCACAGACAGAGTCGGCAGCGGGCCAGAGCCACAGACAGAGCCGGCGGCGGGCCAGAGCCACAGATCATGATGTCCCAGACGTCATTGCTCCAGGACTCTGCTCTATGTGCGCCCTGGCCCGGCTATGTCACTGTGCTCCTCCCAGGGCTGAGAATTCTGGGGCCCCTTACTGCCAAAATTTTGGGGCCCCCCCTGAGACTCCGCCCAGACTCCACCCCTGCGCTACCTCTGCCCAGGCTCCAACTCCACCCTAGCTCCACCTCCACCTAAACATACATTATATATATAGTGAAAAATTGTAACAGCACCAAAAATTACCTCAATTATTGTGCATGACAGTCTAGGGCCCACCAGGGAAACTTATTCCAGGGGCCCGCCCACTCTTCAGCTATATGCAGTCACCTGTTAGCCGTTATACCCATTATATTGGCGGCTCCTGCACATCCCTGTTCGCTCACCATTACTGTGATGTACAATTACTGTAGTTTGCATTAAAGGGATTCTTTAGTGAAAACAAGTTATCGGTGATCCACAGGCTAGAAAGGTGATCACTTATTTATTGTTGGAATCTGCCAGTGGAAACTGCATAGTCAAAAGAATGTGGAGCTTTTATCCCCATGGTAAACTGCAGCATCCGGTGATGACGTGACGGCACCTACATTCATCATCATTGGAGCTCCCAGAAAAAAGCCAAACCCAGCGCTCACAGCCACTGAGGGCATAAGCGGATCAGTGGTCAAGTCATAACTAAGCTCCAGTCTAATGGGGAGAAAACAAATCAGGACCAAGGACCGCCTTTAAAGACAGTGATTTTAATCTGTCTTCAGTGTGTTTTTGTTTTGTTTTTTCTGAATTAAATGAACTTTTATGGTACCTTTACACGCCGCTACGACAGGATGGATACAATCCGCTACAGGCTACAAATGTAGCTTGTAGCGTCAATATAGCCCGTAGTAGCGGCGTGTGAAGACGGGACGTGACAGCCGGCAACAGATAAATCTGTTTCCGAGCACTGCTCGAATACAGATGGCTACAAAGCCGATTGTAGCGAGCTGTATCGGCATGTAAAGAGGCTACAGAAGGGATGTTTCTACACCATGCTATGTAGCTGGGGCGTGACACAGACTCCGGGTTTCCGCGCCCCCTTCAGCGATCATTGGAGGAAGCTCCGGCGTTGCGATTGGTTGTCGCCGCACAGGGCAGCATATTTAAGGAGCTGACGAGTCACACTACACAATTGCTCGAGCGTCAAGTATTAATCAGCCTCCTGCGATGCCTGCCCAATCATGGTATTATTGCTTTGTCCTATCAGCGTACGGACGTCTCGTAATCCACAATTGTAGCACGCCTATGTGCTGTCCCTGCTGCACCAGGTACGCCCATAGTAGCTGGTTGTAGCGGTGTGTAAATGAGCTAAGATGAGCTACAGATGGTTACTTGAGACATAGCTAGCTATAGATGTAACGTAGTGTAGCGCACCTTGTGGCGGCGTCTAAAGGAGATGCGATTACCGTTTGTAACCGTTGGAGCGTGCTCGTGCACGTGAAGTAGCGGATTGTATCAATCCTGTCGTAGCGGTGTGTAAAGGTACCATTAAGGATCTCAGGATTCTGTGCTGGATTTTTTTTTTTTTGGACATGTAATGGGATAAAAGTTGCACATTCATCAGTTGGACCCCCACCAATTAATATCTCATCAGTTCTCCTTAAGCTATGTACACAATGAGTATTTGGTGAGATTTTTACCTCAGTATTTGTAAGACATAAGGAGTAAAACAATCAGAGGTAATTTTTTTTCTGCATTTTTCACCCACTCCTGGTTTTGTTTTACAAATATTGAGGTGAAAATCTCACTAAATACTCACCGTGTGCATATGGCCTTTGACGAGATGATTACTTGCTGTAAGTGCAACTCTGGTGCTGTGTAATAGTAACAGGACAAGGAGGGGTTAAACATCCAAGTATTTAATATCTATTGGAAATAAAAAAATGTTCCCCTTATTAATATCAGTAAAATCAAATGACCGACCACAATCCACTATACCAAGACCAATGATACCACATAGAAGAGAGAAATACCACCACACCGTGACCATAGCATATAGTACAACCACATAGTGATCAAATAATGCCATATACAAGGCACAAATACCACCGCAACATGACCAGAGCAATAATACCACCAGATAGTGATCAAATATTACCACGTACAAGGTATAACTACTGCCACACCATGACAAAACCTCATATTACCACCACATAGTGACCAAATAATACCACCTACAAGGGACGAAAACTGCCACATCATGACCATAGCACATAATTCCACCACATCGTGACCAATAATAGTACAATAGTGAAAAGTTAAAAAAGCTCTGCATATTGGGTCAGTGTACAGGTAGTACAGCGATTATAACTGACATTATACACAGAAGCTCTGTATATAGTGTCTAGTGTACAGGAAAGACTGTGATCACCGGTGACATTATACATAGGAGCTCGGTATATAGTGTCAGTATACATGTAAAACAGTGATCACCGGTGACATTATACACAAGAGCTCTGTATACAGTGTCAGTGTACAGGTAAAGCAGAGATCACCAGTGACAGTATACACAGGAGCACCTGTACATAGTCTCAGTGTACTGGTAATACAGAGATCACCAGTGGACATTATACATAGGGGCTCTGTATATAGTGTCAGTGTACAGGTAATGCAGAGATCAAAGTAACATTATACACAAGAGCTCTGTACATAGTGTCAGTGTACAGGTAAAACAGTGATCACCTTTGACATTATACACAGGAGCTCTTTATACAGTATAGTGTTATTGTACAGGTAATGCAGAGATTACCAGTGGCATTATACACAGGAGCTCTGGATATAGTGTCATTGTGCGTGTATAGGTGATACACATACTCACCAGTGATGTCTCTAGGTGAAGTCCTTCATCATCACTTTTCTACTTTAAATATCGCAGACTTCTTCTAGCCAGGACTCATCTCTGCAGAAAATAACACAGTTACCTATAACCGATCACTACCAGAGCACATTCCCACTTTTCCCAAGATTTTTTTTACTATATCAAACAACAAAAAAAGCGACAAAAATGGACTGCAGCACTCCTCAGAGGTTATAGAAGCCTTTAATGGTACCTTTACACGCCTCCACAGAGGGCAGCAAGAGGCAGACACCGCACGTGCACGCGCGCATTTTCAACGGTTGCTAACGGTGCCTGATGCCGCATATACACGCCGCCACAAGGTGCTCCACAGAAGGTATTTTCGTTCCCCGGAAGTGTCGAGGGGTGCGGCAGGTTACCTCCTGTGGAACACCTTCCCTGATTTACACGCCGCCACCACAAGGGAATATGGGCGTACATATTGTGCGGTTTAAGTACATAGGCGTGCCAGAGTTGTGTATTACGCAACGCTCGTACGGTGATTGGACAATGCAATAGCATCATGACTGGCCAGCCAGCGTAGGAAGGCTGGCTAATACATGACGCCATTGCAAATGTGGAGAGTGACTGGTCGCCCTGTGCAGGAATAGCCAATGGCTACACAGTAGCCCCAACCAATGATAGCTGATTAGGCTGGTATACATGACGCTGTGGCACGCCCCAGGGAATTCACTAGGGCACGCAAATACCTTGCCTTTGCCAGGATTACACGCCGCCACCATGGGGATTATGCCTGCTTGTTTTTGAGCACGGCTCAAACACAGATATCCAAAGACACAGGAAGGAACTTCCTGAATTACCACTTCGCGGTCTTTTGAAGCCAAAAGGCACAATTGTGTCCGATGCCTGGCGGTTTCTACCTTTCGATGGCGGCGTGTAAAGGTACCATTACAGTCAAGAGCTTTGACTTTTGAAAGATAAAATACAAAAGCTGAACAGTTCAGAATTAAAGGGAATCTGTCAGCTCATTTTAGGCCCCTATTCTACCACTACCTGTCCCTGCACCTTGCTAGCTCATCTCTAACCATCCCTGTCTGACCTAAAACTGCAGTATAAAGCTTTAGAAAAATGATTTAATAACTTACATCTAGTCTACGCCGTAGACTGGAATGAGTGGCCTTCGGGGCTCCATTCTCCCTCCTTGTGACCCGCCCAGGGGTCTATGGGAACTCGGTCTCCGGGCATTTACTGTAAGGGAGATATCACTGGCGACCTGCCCGGACCCTGGGGTCACTTGGATAAAAGGGTAAAAACAATAAAAGAAATAATAAAGTCTGATGACGCCACCTGCAGTTTCTGGTGATCTCACCAGCACCGCTGTCAGACCGCCGGGGACGATGGTATTGCATCCAGTTGATAACGCTCCCTGCAGGCGGAGCGGGATCCCCGGGGCAGTGTAGCTGCTGTGCTGGTTATTGTAGTAGCAACTCTGTGAATTAGCTTAATACAATAAGACACCAGAGGCTTGCTGACTCTGTACCGATACTTTACTGGCAACAGTTCTTCAGCAGTCCAGGTACACAGTTACACAGTCTTTAGCAGGTAGTTGGCTGGGTAGTCAGTGGGGAGAATAAAGTCTCTTTGAGGCTCCCAGAGTGTTTCTTCCTTAGTACCTTCAATGTCCTCTGTGTCTTTACTTGCACCTCCTTACTATCCTTGCGCTGTTCTGCACAACCCACTTGTCTACCAGGTCCATTGGGTGTTATGAGGTACCCTTCTTCTCTAAGGGGCTCAACCCAGTTTAGTGCTTCTGGAGGGACTGCACGTTCTGGACCTGGTTGTGGCTGCCTCGGGCACGCTTGCAACCTAAACGTATTGACGGCTCAGGGTTAGACTCGCCTGCACCGTGACTTGGAGCCGGTCCCCCGATGTGGACTAGGATTCCCCCGGGCTGTGGTAAGGTCCAGCACTGGGTTTCCTCCTTCTGTCTGGGTTGCCGCTCCTTTTGGGCTACTCCGACTGACTCACTCTCTGGGTGGTCCCTGCTCCTTATACCCTAACGCTCCTCCCACCAGAACTGGTTACCCTGGTAACGGGTGGCCAATTGGTCCCATATGTTAGGTGTAGGGATGCTGGGATGAGAGCCTCAGGTTGACCTTACACTCCCCAGTGACAGGAATACTGCACACTCAGTTATGGGTGCAGTACCCCTACTGTCGCGCACTGACCAGTGGGGCGCCACACTTGAAGGCTCTTCTCACGCCCCGCTGGATGTCATCATTCTGTCTCCTATGTTAAAATTCTCACCTACTCCATATAGAATTGTGGCGCCCCTATGGCAAGGCGCCACAGGGAGGTACTACACCCCAAACAGAAGGTGTAGTGCCTGCGTAGCCGTGGATATGGAGGACCCTACAGAGTCTTCACCAAACACCCATACAATAGGCCACCTTAGTACAGGGGACCGTATATTCAGTAGGTCCCGGGGGTGGAGCCTAGATGAGCGTGAGATGAGGAGTGACAGTTAGAAGACTAGTCAGTAAGATAGTGTAAGACAGCAGAATGGACGGACGCAGGGGACAGGACGCAGAATGGACGGACGCAGAGGACAGGAGGGCACCTCTAAGAAGAGAGGTGACCCAGACAGAGAAGGGGGCCGGAGCCAGCTGGCGACACAGGTCACCACCGATACACCGGAACCGAGGCGGTTAGTTAACGGTTTATCCCTAACTGCAGACCGGCAGGCTGTGGGCCCAACACAAGGGAGCCATAGCACCCATCAAGCAGTCCAACATCAGTCTCGCAGCTGGGTTCACGACACCGAGAAGTAGAGAGAGAATTTAGGCAACAGACCCCGAGGACTAGAGACTACACTCACGAGTGGGAGTACAGAAGGCCATCAGGGCAAAGAAGAGAAAAAGGACCAGGAGAGCCATTTTAAGGACACCTCTGACAGACTCTGAAAAATCCTCCAAAATCCGCGACCACAGCCCCCGGTTAACCCAGTCTGTACTGTACACCGATTTCACCTGGTGCAAATAAAGAACTGTGTGAGCTGATTTGGTGTCTGTTCTCCTTTCATCCATCGCCTGGATGGTCTCTACAGCATCACAGAGGTGAGGACTACTACTTCCCTCACCCACCCTGCTGCCCTGAGGTAAAGCTCTACCTGTGGGGAGCTGTACTACCAAAGCTGCATTCCCATTACCTCAGTGGCCGACCGCAGCACTGGTAACCCTAATACCAGGTACCACAGGTGGCATCACGTTACAATTCCCCCCATCATCCTCATCACCCCCACCCGCAATTGAGGGTCCAGGGCACAGAACCGGGAACCAACCAACAGTGATCCCCACTGAAGTAATCTCCTGTCCCATATCCGAGTACCCCCTACCCTGTTGACCGACTCATTTCTGGCATCATGAACAGGATCCCGTGCCAGGTAAAACCGGGTACTGTGTCCTTAAAGTGGACTTTATTGACTGTTTTGTGAGCTGTAAAACTAGCCCGCTATTGCTGCACCACAGAGAGGGAAGAGCATCGCGGCTAGAAAAGAGCGCGAAGATAAGTCCCGCCCCTCCACTCTGCAAGAATTGATGAAGTGCAGAGGCCAGATCCGGAAAGACCCAAGGGCTGATTGACTGAACTTTCCAATTAAGCGGGTCTGAATATGTACAAGACTATGTGCTGGCCCATTGGCGTGCCTCGGCCCCTTAATGCAGTAGGGCCATGCAAGAAGTGCCAAATTTTCTCCCCGCCCCCCTTGCCATCATACAACCAAGGGAGCGGGTCAAGAACTGTACGGTACCAGCTCGAGGCTATAAAAAGTAATCATGGTGTGACCAGAAGTCAGAACGAGAGACATTGGCAGACTCTGGACCTGTTACCCGTGTGAGGCCTGGTAGAGATGGCAGTCCCCAGACTCAGAGAATTGATTCGAGAGGTCGAGGAGGACATCCGAGCTGACCGTGCTGCCCCGGGAGTACCCACCTTAGAAACCGAGTGTGAGGACATCACTTTCTGGGGAGCAGCATTGCGGGATCTGCGGACCCGACTCCAGGAGACTACGGAGTGGACCATCCGGCACTGGAGTGCCGAGGTAGTTCTAAAGCTGAGCCGGCGTATGGAGTATGGCCGTCCGGCTAGAAAAGAGCGTGAAGATAAGTCCCGCCCCTCCACTCTGCCAAGAATTGATGAAGTGCAGCGGCCAGATCCGGAAAGACCCAAGGGCTGATTGACTGAATTTTCCAATTAAGCGGGTCTGAATATGTACAAGACTATGTGCTGGCCCATTGGCGTGCCTCGGCCCCTTAATGCAGTAGGGCCATGCAAGAAGTGCCAAATTTTCTCCCCGCCCCCTTGCCATCATACAACCAAGGGAGCGGGTCAAGAACCGTACGGTACCAGCTCGAGGCTTTAAAAAGTAATCATGGTGTGACCAGAAGTCAGAACGAGAGACATTGGCAGACTCTGACCTGTTACCCGTGTGCGGCCTGGTAGAGATGGCAGTCCCCAGACTCAGAGAATTGATTCGAGAGGTCGAGGAGGACATCCGAGCTGACCGTGCTGCCCCGGGAGTACCCATCTTAGAAACCGAGGGTGAGGACATCGCTTTCTGGGGAGCAGCATTGCGGGATCTGCAGACCCGACTCCAGGAGACTACGGAGTGGACCATCCGGCACTGGAATGCCGAGGTAGTTCTAAAGCTGAGCCGACGTATGGAGTATGGCCGTCCGGCTAGAAAAGAGCGAGAAGATAAGTCCCGCCCCTCCGCTCTGCCAAGAATTGACGAAGTGCAGCGGCCAGATCCGAAAAGACCCGAGGGCTGATTAACTGAACTTTTCAAATAAGCGGGTCTGAATATGTAAAAGACTGTGTGCTGGCCCAGGGGCGTGCCTCAGCCCTTAATGCAGTAGGGCCTTGGAATAGGTGCCCCGTGAGGTATGGTGGGCCGATAGCTGAGAACAGGAAGCACAGGATGAATGCGCAGAGACGCCGAGCCCCGCGAGCTATGGAGGGCTGGACAGCCAACGGTGTGGGTCTGTGCAGGAGCTATGAGAGCGATCCAACCCTCGATTGACGCAGAGCGTTCCTGGAAATCCGTAGGAAGGCCCTGGTGTACACAGCCTGCTTGGGACAATGAGGCAGAGTGGCAGAGGTAGCGGGAAGTATGGTGGGCTAAAGAGATGGCGACCCGCCAAGCCTGTGCTTTTGCCTGCACTCCGCCACCACAACCCCTTGAGCAACACAAAAGGGGACTATTACAGCCTTTAACCTGGGAGGTTTTCGTGGGAAGGAGAGACATGGAGTCCCACCTCCCGCAAGGCCAGCCAGATCGGGATTTGTATCAGGGTGACGTCATCAGAAATGAACGTCTTGCAGGACCCTGAGGCTGGTACGCGATTCAGGTCAGCAGAAGCGATGACTGATAAGATTACCCCGGTATAGTGTACTATTTTATATAGCTATATATTTTGCCTTTTCTTGCAGTACTTGAACAGAATCACATGAACATAATGTGAACTTTTGTTTAGAAAGCCTGATTGAACTTGAAAGTCAGAGACTTAATACCATGCCCTGTTAGGCCAATGTGGTCTAGAATACAGATGTTGGCAACGTTATAAGAATAAGTGCCTCCTGCAAAGGAAGAAAAGTATACGTACTGTTATTGTTTGAAAGTTACCGGTTATTATGTTAATAAAAAGTTTAGCTCAAACTCGGTTTGGTTGTAACACTCGCGGACGAGTGTAGTTCACCAAGGGGATGTGTGGAGCCTCTATGGCAAGGTGCCACAGGGAGGTACTACACCCCAAACAGAAGGTGTAGTGCCTCCGTAGCCGTGGATATGGAGGACCCTACAGAGTCTGCACCCAACACCCATACAATAGGTCACCTTAGTACAGTGGACCGTATATTAAGTAGGTCCCAGGGGGTGGAGCCTAGATGACCATAAGACGAGGAGTGACAGTTAGAAGACTAGTCAGTCAGATGGTGTAAGACAGCAGAACGGACGAATGCAGCGGACCCTGCGACCGTGAGAGGAGGGCACCTCTATGGAGAGAGGTGACCCAGACGGAGTGGGGGGCCTCTCCTGGACTGGTTGGAGCCAGCTAGAGACCCAGGTCACCACCGGTACATCGGAACCAAGGCGATTAGTTCACAATTTATCCCTAACTGCAGACTGGCAGGCTATGGGCCCGACATAAGGGAGCCACAGCACCCATCAAGCAGTCCGACATCAGTTTCACAGCCGGGCTCATGACGCCGAGAAGTAGAGAGAGAATTTAGGCAACAGACCTCGAAGACTAGAGACTAGACTCACGAGTGGGAGTACAGAAGGCCATCAAGACAAAGAAGGGAAAAAGGATCAGGAGAGCCATTATAAGGACACCTCTGACAGACTCTGAAAAATCCTCCAAAATCTGCGGCTTTGCCCCGGTTAACCCAGTCTATACTGTGTACCGATTTCACCTGGTGTAAGTAAAGAACTGTGTGAGCTGAATTGGTGTCTGTTCTCCTTTCATCCATCGCCTGGATGGCCTCTACAGCATCACAGAGGTGAGGACTAATGCTCCCCCATCTACCCCGCTGCCCTGAGGTAAAGCTCCACCTGTGGGGAGCTGCACTACCAAAGCTGCATTCCCATCACCTCAGTGACCGGCCGCAGTGCTGGTAACCCTATTACCAGGTACCACAGGTGGCGTCACGTTACAATTCCCCCATCATCCTCATCACCCCCACCCGCCATTGAGGGTCCAGGGCATGAACCGGGAACCGACCAGCTGTGATTCCCACTGGAATAACTACCTGTCCCGGTATCCAAGTACCCCCTACCCTGTCGACCAACTCAGAATGACGTGCACCCGGACGTCAGTTTTGGGCTGGTGCATTGTGGGGGCTTATCAAACTGTACGGTCCGGCTCCGGCGCATGTGCAGTGCTGGTATTGAAGCTGGCCCGTACACCTGATAAACTCCCACAATGCACCGAACTGGAACTGACATCCGGCTGGCGCATCATACTACATGGAGGAGGCGGGAATTTCAACATAGGAGGTGGAATGATGATGCCCAGCGGGGCGTGAGAAGAGCCTGCGAGGAGTGGAGAATGGAGATCCGGAGACCGCTCATTCCAGGCTATGGCGTAGACTGGATGTAAGTTATTAAATCATTTTTATGAAGCTTTATAGTGCAGTTTTAGGTCAGACAGGGATGGTTAGGGACGAGCTAGCAAAGTGCAGGGACAGGTAGTGGGAGGATAGGGGCCTAAAGAGCTGACAGGTTCCTTTTTAAAGGCATGCTAGTTTATTTGATGTTTGTTTTTATATCAAAGTAAGCACTGGACAATCTAAAGTAATAATAACACTTATATTAATAATATTAAAAATACTAATTCTTATAACAACATTAGTAAATAAAGGACGTAAAATGGTTCTGTAAATACCGGCAGTAACTGAGTAAAAAATCAGCATCGGTGTCTGACAAATCTGAAGGATCAAAATACAAATCTGGTTTGGTATGTGACAATGTACATTAAATATGCTGCACACCAGTTTATCAACAGAGGAGATAAAATGAGGTTTGAAAGGACGGGTTTTGAAAGGTGTTGACGCTTTGGATCTTTTCAGATATACATGCCCTGACAGCGGCAGAATGAAGTCTGGCAATCTTTGACCTTCAGCAACATTAATACTAAAAAATGATGTGAAAGATTTCAAATTGTAATATATTCAAGTAAAAATGATTCTGTCATTCCACACTACAGGTTTGAAACATATTACTTTTAATACGCCAGTTCCTAAGGCCTATAATGTTATGTAAAAGAAAAATAACCTTGTGTGACAGTTTAACATTGATGGATGTGGCTGCCAAATGCAAAGAGATAAATAAGCAGGTGATGAATAAACAGCACTTCAAGTAAAGACATTACACTGCATGCAAAAAATGACGCCAGGCACCTAGGAACTGTGGGTGGCCGAAGGTTAGCCATTTCATGCCCACTCTGTAAAGCAGACTTAATCGCTTTCAATATTTTCTGTTAAAAAGGACGCTTAATGAGCCAATTTCACAAGCCCAGAGAAACTGATTATTATCTCTGAGATCCAACAGAGTTGGTTGTTTTCCAAGAGCTAGTTTTTACTTGACAGGATAAAAACCTCCAAAGCAAATATCGGTGGGAAAGTGAACATGGCACACTAGATGGCAGTGTTACTCTTTTACGAAAGGGACGTCTATTGTAAAGAAAATATAGGCGCAACACATACTAAATCTGAAAATAAAGGGAAATCTACAGGAGTAGGGGTAGAGATCACCCCGTAAAAAGGAGTGAAATCCATCAGGACTCTCTACAGGGAATACAGCATTGTGCGAACATTTTAGGCAATTGGAGAAAAATGCTGCAAGAATGCTTTAAAAATACCTAAACTATTAATATTTTATTTTATTAATTAACAGAATGCAAAGTGGATGAACAAGAGAGAAATCTAAAGAAAATCAATACTTGGTGTGATCACCCTTTTTATTCAAAGAACATCAATTCTTCTTACAAAATGAAAAAGTAGAGGAAGGTAGGAGAGAAGAAGCAGCTCACCGGTTAAGTCCAGCACCTATTTCTGGATGGAGCAAATCCGCTAGGAATAAAGTCCAGGTCCCGGATTATAAAGACATAATCCAAGTAGAAAAGACTCCAGCGATTTAGGTGTTCCAAATTAAAACGGCCAACTTATTTTTTTACTTTAAAAATTTTCACATTTCAAGAGCAATCCATTGTCATAGCCAACGCGATTCGACGTTTAAGTCTTAGTCATGGGTATGAGTAAGACTTAACCATTGAAACGCGTTGGTTGTAACAATGGATTGCTCTTGAAATGTAAAGCTTTTTACTATAATAAATTGGCAATTTTAATTTGGAACATCTAAATCGCCGGAGTCTTTTCTATTTTGGATTATCAGTTCTTCTTAGGTACAACTGCACAAAGTCAGTGATTTCATAGGACTATACTCTGATATATGAGGAACCATTTATACCAAGTGATAATAATCATAATTTCCATATGTAGGTTGAAATACAGTCATTACCTAAAACAGAAACTACTGCGTAGTAGCCTTAAAACTGGGTAACAGACAAATTCTGCTATAGAGGTGAGGTTGTAGAAGACAGTTTCAAGCCACAGGTCATACACCATGGTAAGACTGAAAACAGCAATAGAGATGAGCGGACCTGTGGATGTTCTTGTTCGACACATTTGGCTGGATTTTTAAAAAAAAATCATTTTTGGGACCTGGACTTGACCCAAACTTGACCCGAACCCCATAAAAGTCAATGAAGACCCGAACATAAGTGCTGTAAAATTGTGATAGTTAGGGCTACGTGGTTGAAAAAGGAAGCAAAATGGAGATTAAAGCATTTAAATAATACATACTTTGCTTCCCCAGCAGATAGCACCACTGTCAGATTGTTTCTGGACCCACTTATTAAACCTTATAAATATTTGCGGCTTCTTCCACTCCCCCTCAGTGACCACATATTTTATTGGTTGCATTCAGACTGCTATACACGCACCACACCCTCTGTGTCAGTGTCCGTGATTGCTTGAAGTCAGTCTGCTCTCTGTTTAATGTAAAAATAAATAATTAAAAAAAAATGATGTGGCGCCCACTCTATTTTCTAACCTGTCAAAGTAAAGCTGTCAGCTGGTAGTTAATATTAGGCTGGGAAGGGGCTACCACCTATTTTTGGTAAGCCGTGCAAATAAAGCAGACAGCAGTGGGGTGGTATTATCAGGCTGAGATGGCCCATGTGTGGCACCCCTGTGGACCGGTTGCCACAGGATGGCGCAGCAGCTGGGACTGGTGAGTCAGTCACCCCATACACACTCGACAGATCCCCTGATCCCAAGTCTAAGTTACTTCATGTGTATTACCGGATAGCGGGAGGAGATATGTGGAGAGTGGAGAGGTAGGACAGAGCCCTGGAAAGGGTGGAGAAACAACACATTAAAATGGAACACTCAACACCAAATTCAAGCCACAGGCAAATAGTAAAGTTAAGTTCTGAGTTGTGGAGAACAACAGAGACACCCGTCAGCCAGAACCACCAGACAGCAAGAACCCGGACCTGGCGGCATGTGCCACCATGTGGCTAGTTTGAGTCCCAGGCTGAGAACCTAGGCTAGACAGAGGGGGTCCAAGGTGTATCTGATTCAGCGGGGACACCGAGGGACCGGGCTAGAACCAGAGTGCCGGCTCTGCTGAAGTGGCGGGGAAACTACATGCCCCAACCACAAACCTTGGCGAGGTGTGGGGTCTTCATGTCCCGATACCCAACCTCCACCATAACTAAAGGAATGCCATCAAACTAGGGCTAGGAGACCCAGAACGGAGACCACAGAAAGCCCTTGATTGCTGGACCACAGTTAGTGTGTGGAACAGAGGGAACAAAGACCCAAAAGGTGCATGAATGGGGGTACCACAGATGAGCCGTCCTAGCTGATAGTACACCAGAGCCGCTGCTGTACCGAACTGTACTGTAACAACTGCGAGTGGAGAAGTTAAAGCTCAGAATTGTGTGAGACTGGTTTGTGAACTCTAGAGCTTGGAGCTAGAGTTGGAGCATGAGCTGTAAGCTGGCCGCAGGAGCCTGCCTGAGGGTGCAGAGGACCTTACATTTCCACTTCCACACGATGCCCTGGGGAACTGCTCTTCCCATGGAGAGCTGATATACTAACGCTGCTACTCCCATCATCCTCAGAGGTCCTGATGCAGCGGTGGCTACATCTGGCCACAAACAACGGGATGTGTCACAACACTATTTTCGTTTTATTTTTATTTTCTCCATTTGTACAACCCCTTTATAATGCTCGCCCAACGAGGGGATCACAGACCAGATCACGCCACTGTGACATCCCGCAGACCCCAGACGATGATAGGGCCCGGTTCCGAGTACCCCGCGGTCCCCGCCGGGGGCGAGACACATTGTTATTGGCCTGTCCCAGCCAAAGACTATCAGCCCGCAGTTTTCCCCAGAATTGGCACATAACATTAGATGTTACATATCTGGTGCTTTACCTGGCTCTTCTCCAGTGCCCTTGTATGGTGGCAATCCTGGTAATATATGGGGTTAATGACAGATTTGTCAATAATATATTATCATATATTATACTGATTGAAACTGCACCAAAACAATCGGTAAGAGTCAGGTTAAGCACCATATTTGGTGCATCCAATGTGATGCATGAATTCCGGGGCAGCTACAGGTTGATATTCTTTGGATGGAATGTGCCAATATCCATGGACCGTCCCACCTTAGTAATACCAGCCCACTGCTGTCAGCTTTATCTGCTCTGATTATCAAAAATATGTGGTAGCCCCTTCCCAGCCTGAAATTAGCTGCCAGCTGATTCCTTTACTTTAACGGGTTAGAAAAAACTAAACAGACAGCAGATTGTTGAGCCTAAAACAATGATGTTTTATTTCTTGTTCACATTTTTACATTATAAAAAGTGATGAGCAAGCAGTAAAATCCTCGGGTACTCGATGCTCGGGTCGAGCATATCGAGATGCTCGGGTGCTCGACCCGAGCACTGAGCCCAATGTGTCAACATTGGTTTCTATGGGAAACCTGAGCATTTTTCTGCCGACACCTGCCGGAAGCCTGGATACACCCAAAAAAGGCACAAATGTATATGAACAGTGTTCAAATGACATGGGAACAGCATGGGGAAGATCCCTTTAAGCATTTCTGACTCCCAGGTCACTGCTGTGAACAATGTTGTCTGAGAATTACGTCACTTTTACGGACTCACAATAAAAAGTCCAAAAATGAAACCAAAATTGATTTTCCTGGGGAAAATGTTAAGGGCTCATTCTCACTTGTGAGATAGTCTTGGTGTATTATTTTTTTTTAATTACATTAAAGATTAAAAAAAAAAAATTGGGAGGCACTCCGATGCCCTTTTAAGAGACGTGGAGGAGGGTCTCATTAAATATTGTATGTTCCAATTTTTAGGAAGTGGGTCTCCCATAGTGTTGCCCTATGCAAGCTTCCAAAAATTAGGAGGCACTCCGATGCCCTTTTGAAGACACGTAGAGGAGGGCCTCAATAAATAATGTTCCCATTATTAGGAAGTGGGTCTTCCATAGTGTTTCCCTATGTATGCTGCCAAAAATTGGGAAGCACTCCGATGCCCTTTTGAAGACACGTGGAGGAGGGCATCATTATGTAATGTTCCCATTATTAGGAAGTGGGTCTTCCATAGTGCTGCCCTATGCAGGCTACCAAAAATTGGGAGGCACGCTGATGCCCCTTTTAAGAGATGTGGGGAGGGCCTCATTAAATATTGTATGTTCCCATTATTAGGAAGTGGGTCTTCATAGTGTTGCCCTATGCATGCTGCCAAAAATTGGGAGGCACCCATGTCCTTAATAATGCAGTTACCAGAAAAGTTCACCTTGTGGGCAGGGACGGTACATCTCGCTGACGGCTCCCTAGATTTAACACAGTGGAAGCCAGGACCCAGTCTCCTGACGTCCTCCTGATGCCAAGGATTGCGGGACCTAACTCAATCAGGGTTGCCCCCACAGTCTACAGCTCCTGCACATCATCCTCCTCAGCCTCCTTCCTTTCTTCACCCTCCACATAAGTCAGAAGCTGGAAGCACTGCAGCACTGCCTCGGCCAAGTGGCAACAGGCTGTGCTGAAGCTAATATGCTTAGGTGACAAACTTCACAATGCTGAAGAGGTGTGGACAGCTCTGAAAGAGTAGGCAGATCTGTGGCTCACACCGCTGAACCTACAGCCATTCATGGTCGTGTGTGATAATGGCCGGAACCTGGTGGCGGCTCTGGGGCAGTACCAAAAGGCCCTTGTTTCGGAATTATTAAGGCTGGTTTCACACTACGATTTTAGCAGTTCCGATGCTGTCCGATAAAAATCGGACAGCATCGGAACGATTTTTGCCTCCATGCAGCCCTATGGGCATCGGACCGAATCAGATGTGCACTAAATGGCATCCAATTTGGTCCGATCCGATTCTGTCCGATTTTTTTATCGGTGCAAAAATCGGACAAAATCGGTCCTGTACAGAAGAAGAAGACCTCTGCAGACACCGCAAGGACACCGGAAGCCTGCGGGAGATGGCGGGAGACGGCGGGGGCCTCGTGGATAGGTGAGCATATACTTTTTTTTTTTCAGCGGGGAGGCAACGATTTAATATCGGAATCGGATGCCTATTTGGCATCCGATTCCAGGCATCAGAAGGGAGCCGATGCTGTCAAAGTAGCTGAGTGCTGCAAGGTTTTTTTCTAGTATATTGACCCAGCATCCCTGCTGGCACCAGTTCACATTGTCTGTGAGTGCTGTGCAGTTTTTTTTTTCTCTTTTGTATCGTGTGGAGTGGCTGGCTCCATTACTGCAAGGTGCACCCTCGTTGCACACAGGTGATCTAGGGTCTAGATGGTGTCTGCCCACTTAGTAGTGGGGTAGGGTGGACAAGGAGGACTTGGGTGTCAGTGATAGGACTCGTCGGACCTGAAGTCACTTTGTCGCAGTCGACGAGCAAGCAGACATTGGCCAATGTGTGTACTAAGAACTTCAGATTTGAAAAAAAATAATAAGAATTTTGAGTTTTTTGAAAAAAACGTAAGTTTTTACATTTTTTCTCATATATATATAGCTTGTCAGCATATGTACATCATTGGTAGTAGCTGAGTGCTGCAAGGTTTTTTTCTAGTATATTGACCCAGCATCCCTGCTGGCACCAGTTCACATTGTCTGTGAGTGCTGTGCAGTTTTTTTTTTCTCTTTTGTATCGTGTGGAGTGGCTGGCTCCATTACTGCAAGGTGCACCCTCGTTGCACACAGGTGATCTAGGGTCTAGATGGTGTCTGCCCTCTGCCCACTTAGTAGTGGGGTAGGGTGGACAAGGAGGACTTGGGTGTCAGCGATAGGACTCGTCGGACCTGAAGTCACTTTGTCACTTTTTGCCTCCATGCAGCCCTATGGGCATCGGACCGAATCAGATGTGCACTAAATGGCATCCAATTTGGTCCGATCCGATTCTGTCCGATTTTTTTATCGGTGCAAAAATCGGACAAAATCGGTCCTGTACAGAAGAAGAAGACCTCTGCAGACACCGCAAGGACACCGGAAGCCTGCGGGAGATGGCGGGAGACGGCGGGGGCCTCGTGGATAGGTGAGCATATACTTTTTTTTTTTCAGCGGGGAGGCAACGATTTAATATCGGAATCGGATGCCTATTTGGCATCCGATTCCAGGCATCAGAAGGGAGCCGATGCTGTCAAAGTAGCTGAGTGCTGCAAGGTTTTTTTCTAGTATATTGACCCAGCATCCCTGCTGGCACCAGTTCACATTGTCTGTGAGTGCTGTGCAGTTTTTTTTTTCTCTTTTGTATCGTGTGGAGTGGCTGGCTCCATTACTGCAAGGTGCACCCTCGTTGCACACAGGTGATCTAGGGTCTAGATGGTGTCTGCCCACTTAGTAGTGGGGTAGGGTGGACAAGGAGGACTTGGGTGTCAGTGATAGGACTCGTCGGACCTGAAGTCACTTTGTCGCAGTCGACGAGCAAGCAGACATTGGCCAATGTGTGTACTAAGAACTTCAGATTTGAAAAAAAATAATAAGAATTTTGAGTTTTTTGAAAAAAACGTAAGTTTTTACATTTTTTCTCATATATATATAGCTTGTCAGCATATGTACATCATTGGTAGTAGCTGAGTGCTGCAAGGTTTTTTTCTAGTATATTGACCCAGCATCCCTGCTGGCACCAGTTCACATTGTCTGTGAGTGCTGTGCAGTTTTTTTTTTCTCTTTTGTATCGTGTGGAGTGGCTGGCTCCATTACTGCAAGGTGCACCCTCGTTGCACACAGGTGATCTAGGGTCTAGATGGTGTCTGCCCTCTGCCCACTTAGTAGTGGGGTAGGGTGGACAAGGAGGACTTGGGTGTCAGCGATAGGACTCGTCGGACCTGAAGTCACTTTGTCGCAGTCGACGAGCAAGCAGACATTGGCCAATGTGTGTACTAAGAACTTCAGATTTAAAAAAAAATAATAAGAATTTTGAGTTTTTTGAAAAAAACGTAAGTTTTTAAATTTTTTCTCATATATATATAGCTTGTCAGCATATGTACATCATTGGTAGTAGCTGAGTGCTGCAAGGTTTTTTTCTAGTATATTGACCCAGCATCCCTGCTGGCACCAGTTCACATTGTCTGTGAGTGCTGTGCAGTTTTTTTTTCTCTTTTTTTTCTCTTATAGATAGATAGATAGATAGATAGATAGATAGATAGATAGATAGATAGATAGATAAAAACAAAACAGAAAAAACTGCACAGCACTCATAGACCCAGTGTCCCTGCTGGCACCAGTTCACATTTTGTCTGTGAGTGCTGTGCAGTTTTTTTCTGTTTTGTGTATAACAAATGGAGAATCTGGCTCCATGTCTGCAATTTGCACCCTCATCACCCACAGGTGGTCTGAGGTTGAGATGGTGTCCTCCCAATTGAGAGTGGGATTGGGAGGAAAAGGGGGACAGGGATGTCAGCGTTATGACTCATCAGACCTGGGGTCACCTTGTCCGCGGTTGATGAGCAAACAGACATTGGCCAATGTGTGTACCAAGAACCCCAAGAAAATAAAAAAATAAGATTTTTTAGTTTTTTGAAAAAAACGTAAGTTTTTACATTTTTTCCTCAAATATATACCGCTTGTTAGCATATGTGCATCATTGGTAGTAGCTGAGTGCTGCAGAAATGTTTTTTCTAGTAGATAGATAGATAGATAGATAGATAGATAGATAGATAGATAGATAGATAGATAGATATGTAAAAAAATGAACTGCAGCACTCCTTTTTCCTTTTCCTTGTGCCTTTATTGGCCCTCAGGTGAACATGGCCATGTTCACTTGAGGGCCAATAAAGGCACAAGGAAAAGGAAAAAAGGAGTGCTGCAGTTCATTTTTTTACATAGATATGGTATGTTGGTGGTTCATACCCACCTGAAACTGATGTGAGCACAGAGGTAACTACTTTTAAACGCTGCTTCAAAAAAATCTTTCTAGATAGATAGATAGATAGATAGATAGATAGATAGATAGATAGATAGATAGATAGAAAAAAAGTTAAAGGTCTAGTCTGAACTGGTGCAAGCTACAATACTGAACAATACACAGAAAAAAAGTTCACAGCAGCACACAGCCTCTGCCAATCATGTGTGTATACATACATATAGATAGAAGTAAAAACACCTATGCATTTGAGAAAAAATATAAAAAAAATGTGTTTTTTCAAAAAACTCAATTTTTGGATATTTTATCTTTGTAAACTAAGGTTCTTGGTACACATATTGGCCAATACATGTTTGTCCATCAACCAGCTTCAAGGTGACCTTAGATCTGATGGGTCCCTCCCTATTCTACCATGTCACACATTCCTTGGGCTCAGCTAAGCCTACATTTTTATCATTTTTAAGTGTGAGTTATAGTAACCACTTATTAAGTTACTATGGCAACGGTGTCAGCAATGACATCACTGCTAACCCGCCACTGCCTCTGTTCATTCAGTCATCTCAGAGCAGGGGGTGGAAGCATTCTTCCTTCTTGCTTTGTGATGTAGCAGAGCTGAACATTTGGAGAAGAAAGAAGACAGAAGAAAGAAGAAAGACAAGGATCCTGGAGGGCTGTAAAGGGGAGTAATAAAGATGGAGCTCTTAAGGGTGTCTGTATCTTTATTTCTAACAAATAATTTTTTCTCTGTGTGGTGTCTTTTTTTAATCCTTTATTGGAGATTCTTAATGGCCGCGTCACACTTGGCCTGACATTAAGAATCTCGGGCTTAATACCAGCTTGTATAACAAAGCTAATATTAACCCCTTTATTACCCAGTGTGCCACCACCACCAAAGCCACTGGAAGAGCCTGGTAAGGTGCCTGGAAATAGCGCTTGTTAATGTGCCATTTTCAGGGGTGGCTGTAGGCTGTTGTTCTTTATCATGGGGGGCCATATAACAATGGGCCCTCACCCCGCTGGGAATACCATCCCTAAGCTGCCTAGTTTTACCTTGGCTGGCATTGAAAAATAGGGCAAAGCCTATACATTTTTTGTTGACAGCCAATGGAAAATTAGGCAGCTGAGGGTGGCAGCTCACAGCTGTCTGCTTTCATCGGGCTGGACTTAAAATTGCTGCAAAGCACCCCACATTTTTTTTTTAATATTTATTTATTTCACACCCTATAACACCAGGTTGGTTGCCCTATACTAATGTGTATGGCAACCAAGCAGAATCACTGTCCAGATTGAGGAAAATCATTCTGACTACAACAGCCAATCACAATAGCTCTCAATCAGTGTGAGCATCTCTGATTGGCTGTTTGTCTGACAGTGCAGTGAATATGTAATTAGCTTAATGGGTGGCCCCACAAGTAGCAGCGGGAGACAGGTGAACCAGATCTACCTATTCTATCCTGTCTATCCTGTGTGGGGCAGCGCCGGGATTGCAAGACAGGAAAAACGTTGGGCCCGGTAGTAGTTCATACAGTACTCGGATTTATTGCTGAAAACACAGCGGTGGCACAAGATGCCAGAACCCGGGTCGCAGCCTGGTACAAAGGATACAGTTCACAGATAGTAACCCGGCCCCTTCGGGTTATGAGCTCTCTGCCTGAGGGCGCACTGAGCTCCCAGCCCTCCCAGGCTAGGCCGTGTTATTACCGCACACGGCCCCTGGAGCTCTTGACCTGTCCGGTCGTTAGATGCTGCTGCTTCAGCTTCAGGCCAAAACTGTCCACAGGGAACCCCGCCCGGGCTCCTAACCAGGCTTTTAACCCCGTGTTTCCTTCCAGGGAAACCTGAAAGACCCGGAGCAGAGGGAGTGGACCGTTCCTCTATCCTACACCCTATACCGGGCTCACTACGTGACAGTGCGCATTCTGGGGGAGACATAGTGCCTCTCGCATATGATCCCCCACACTGTCTCACACCTGTCTATTCTTTTCCCAGCGAGAAACACCATGTTAAAATCACTCTCCCTACGCTGTCTGTGTGTGGTTCGAGTGTGGTCCGTCATTTTTGTCGGACCCATAGACTTGCATTGGCGAGTCTCGTCCGTGACTCGCATACTATTGCAGCATGTTGCGACTGACTCATCATCTGTGAATCGGATGAGAAAAAAACGCATGACTCTCGCAAATGTGCTCTTGGACATTAAATAACATTGGTCCAACTGCAATGCGATTTCTACTAGCATTGCAATTGTCAGAGTTTCACGCCAGTTTGTCCGTACCCTAAATGGAATACTGTGTTTGCCAATTAATTCAGTCAATAGAAGGTAGAGAATCCAAAGTTTTTGGGCAGGACGTTTGGGAAAATAAAGTGAAATCTCTATGGGCAGTTGGCAAACTTATTTGATAATCTTCAAGTAAGGGACACAGACACATAATGTACATTTAGATAAGAGCCCTACACTTATGGTGGCTGATTGGCACCAAGATCAGATAATGGATATGAATGGTAATTTAAACATAATTTCAGTGCATGAACTATAATTTATGTTTGAATAAACAGTTTTCATGTTAAGCCCATAAAAATAGTTGATTGGTTGTAGAATATTGTCTTCATAAGCATTGTGCTTTATAATGAGATCAGAAGAGACTACCAATATAAAACATAATATTTTTTATATGGCTAGTTTCCAAATAGCCGGTCCTGTAGGTACTTCAGGCAATATTTCGATATGCCTAATTGAAAATACTGCCCTGATTCTAATCATAAAAGTGTAAGAAGGTACTTATAGCAATCTCATAAAACTTATGCCATATGCTTAACAAAGTCACAATGCACCAAGGTGCTAAAAAACAAATAAAAACAAATGTAACCCTTGAGTTTAAGTAGAGTTTATGAATAAGTGTAGACAACTTCATGTAACTTCTAATGGGTAAACGTTCACTTCAAATCCATTATTTAGGAATGGAGTGAGGGGATAGTTGACAGTGGGATGTATAAAGTGTTCCTTAAAGAACTGGGAAAATAATCATGAATTATTATGTTTAAGTTATGTGCAACAGTACATATGGCAAATTGTACCCTCGAGATGACAAACAAATACATCTATACAATATATTTGTGTCGGATTCCTTAGGTCTTGCTTAAGAAAAGGTGCAGCATTTAAGTTTAGGTTAGTATTCAGTCCCCAGTGATCCAAAATGTTTAGAATAGTTTTGTAAGGTGTAGATCTGATATCCACCACATAAAGGGCAGAAATGGGTTACAATACAAATGTGCAGATTTGCAAAAGGGATATATTAGGCTAGTATTTATATTATTCCTCCTGTGACTTAAAGGAAATCTGTCAGAAATATCAAATGTCCCAAATCGCATATATGGGCATGCAGGTCTTTGAAAGCTAAACTCATTGAAACCTTTACATCTTCTATCTGTTGCTGCATTTCTGGGCCATCAGTGTTTTATTAATTTGCAAATAAGTTATTAAGTTTTCTAGTCCTAGCAGAGCACTTTCTGAGACACTGCCTCCTAAAGTTGTGTCCCCACTCAGTACCAGTCTCTTTACCTTGATTGATGACTCCCTATGTGATGGCAGGTGCCTGCAGGGAAATCAGACAGCGAGCTATCAATCAAGTTAAAGAGGCTGGCGTCAGAAGATGGAACAACCTTGGGAGGCAGAGTCGTGTAAAGTGGCCTGTCATACCGAGAGCATTTTGTGCTTCATTTGCCTCTAAATGAAAATGCACATTTTTCAGGAATGCAGCAACAGATAGAAGATATGGAGGTGTTGATGGATTTGGTTTTCAAAGACCTGCATATGTGGGTATGTGGGTTGGGGAGTTGATTTTATTAACATATTGACTTTAAGTCACAGAAGTACTAATATACAAAAAGACTGATAAGTTCCTTTTCTTTTATAGCCACACCCGCCACTACAAAAAAAATGACATGAGTGGTTTTTGTTTGGGATGCTGCTTTTCTGCTTAGGTTTCGAGTTGCTCCTATCAGAAAAAAAAAACATGTATTCAGTCCTTTGGACCAATAAAAAGTCATCTACTATCTACTTTTGACGTTGGCTCAAAAAACTTTGCAAAAGTTTTTTTATGAAAATTAAAATGAAACACATAAAGGTGTTGTCCAATAGTTGGACAAGGCCTTTTTTAATCAGTGTGTTCGCCCCTAGCTAAATACCAATGCTTATTATACTCACCTCTATTGCCTAGGCCATTCTAGCAGTGTGTAAAACAAAAAGGAAAAGGGGCGCAAATGTGTAGGATCCCCTTATTAAAAACGTCTATGTGGTGTGGGTAGGTGGCCACTCACCTTATCGGGTTGTGCAATTCCTGCACAACCCGATTTAACACTATCACTTCTACACAGAAGGAGGAATCAACTAATATAAGTAACATCACTTTATTCACAATACATGAAGTCACAGAAATACAAGATCCTATCATAGAAGAGACACAGGAGAATACACTAATAAGGGGACAGAACACTAACATAGAGACAGTCACTGATTATACTCATAACATTGATTCTATCACATTCACTGAACAGAATGGTGAAAGGGAAAAAGAGATCCAGATTCACACTGAAAAAGCACCCTCAGGGGATATTAATGAAACGAAAAATGTAGAAAATATTCAATACCAGCAAAAGGAACCCATCATTAATAGAGTGAATACAGGGCCCAATATAGATCTGGGAGAACCAATTGCGATTAATATCAATAATGAGGGAGATACCAATAATAAAAGCACAGGTAAAGATGTATCACAAGAAATAGATAGACTTGATGTAAATAATGCTAATGACAAAAATATTCCACACTGCCCAACAAATAAAGAAAGGAAAAATATGGATACCGTTTTAGAACTCGTATCAGAGGTTTTAGAAAATATAAATACAGGTACAATAAATATTAATCCATCCAGGATGAATAAAGAAGGAGAAACTACACAAAAATGTGGAACATCAAAAATAGTAAATAATGGTAGGAATCTCAAAAATGGTAAAATCACTCAGTTTTTTCCATTGGCTCAGGGTCGCCAACCGAAAAGAAAAAGGGGAGGAGAGGATGTAGGGGGAGTGGCGGACCCAATAGAAGAATCCGTATTAGAACAAAACACTCTGCAGAAAAAGTCAAAAGCAAGCTAGAAGAGAACAAAGGGATAGGTATCTTCAATTCATCAAAGTACACCCTAAATAAAAATGAAATATCATTACTTGGGAAAGGCCTGTCATTTAGCCCCTCCTCAAATTTAGACAACTTTTCTCTTTTTTTAGATTTTAACGAATTTTTTAGGAAGCTAACCGTACAAAGGCATTTTATCATTGAAGAAAAAATAAAGGCAGTCACCTCTAAATTATCGTTACCCATAAAAGAAAAGGAATTGTATGATAATACAAATAATGATATGATACATGTTGATGTGAAGGGCCGGAGTAAGTTCTATCCCTTACACCGTAAGGGGTCACAAATAGAGGCATTCCAACAACTTGTCTTAAAAGAAGTACGAAACATCACAAACCCCAAACTAAAGGACAATATGAGTAGGGATGAAAGAAAAGCGATCACCTCCCTCCGCACGAATGAAGAATTAGTTATTAAAAATGCTGATAAGGGAGGGGGGGTTGTACTTATGGATAAGAACTGGTACCTTGAAGAAGGAAATAGGATTTTGAGTGATGAGGAATATTACGAGAGACTAGAAATGGACCCTTCCATAAAAATCTTTCTGAAATATAATGAATTGATAAAAACGGCTTCAGAAAGGGGGATTCTAGATAAGAAAGAGAAGAAATTTCTAGATATTCCAAAATATAAGGTCCCCCACTTTTATTTCCTTCCTAAAATTCATAAGGACCCAGTGAACCCCCCCCGGTCGTCCCATCATATCCGGAGTAGAGTCTATCACATGTAATTTATCGCACTATGTCGATCTATTTTTACAAAAATATGTAGGTAAATTGGAATCATATCTGAAAGACTCCTCGCAACTAATAAAAGAAGTGAGAGCATTACCTCCACTTCCTGGGTGTCTTCTACTCACATTGGATGTAACTGCATTATACATCAACATACCACACAGTAGGGGTCTTGAGGTAATCGAGAATATCTTAAAGAGTGACCAAGAACTACCAGATGAACAAAAAGAGTTCATAGTAACAGCAATACGTTTTATATTGGATAATAATGTATTTATCTTTAATGGCTTGGTGTATCGACAGAAGAGGGGCTGCGCAATGGGGACTAGATTCGCACCAAGTTACGCAAACTTGTATATGGGTGCATTTGAATCAGTCTCCATTGCGCAGCCCAGATGGGCGAAAGAGAAAATTGTCTATTACAAACGCTACATAGACGATTTGATCATCATTTGGAGGGGTACCGAGGAAGAGGTGCAAACCTTTGTGACAGAATTAAATAATAACAATTGGGGACTAAAGTTCACTATGTCTGTGTCCAGTTCAGCCCTCCAGTGTTTGGACCTGTGGGTTCGCTTTGATCATCTGGGGAGGGTGTACACGTCCACGTTCTTCAAGAAGGTAGATGTCAACAGCTACTTGGAGTTCAGGAGTGGGCACCTCCCTAGGTGGTTGTCTAGCGTTCCCTATGGCCAATACTGGAGGGTGAGAAAAAACTGTACAAATGATAGTGACTTTAGGACAGAATCAAAAATTCTAGAGAAAAGGTTCAGAGAGAAGGGCTATCCGAAACGGTTATTGCAAGATGCATATAAAAGAACAAAAGATCTTATGCAAGAATTATGCATAGAGAAAATGTCAAACAATGAAAGGAAAAAGAATGAGGAGGAAATTGTAAAAAAGACTAAATGGAGCTTGGTAACCACTTATTGCCAACCTAGAAAATTAATTCTAGATTTGATAAATAAGTATTGGTTTGTGTTGAAGAGTGACCCGATTCTCGGTGATCACCTACCCAAAAGACCCAATGTTATATATAGGAGAAACAAAAATCTGCGGGAAATGGTGGCCCCTAGCAAGGTGGGATGTAAACCAAAAAATAAGCTCGGAGGGGGAGAAGATAACGCGAATGTGGGATGTTATGCATGCGAGACCCCTAAGTGTCTTTGCTGTAGAGTCATCAGTGATGGAGAGAAAACTTTCACATCCTCAACCACTAAACAAAGTTTTCCCATAAAACACAAGGTCTCATGCCAATCCACATATATCGTCTATTTAATCGAGTGTCCGTGCGGGACCCAATACATTGGGAGAACAATTCAAACCATGCATGTAAGGCTCAATAAGCACCGGTCCAACATCAAAAACGGGTATCAGCTACATAGTCTATCAAAGCACTACACAATCTGCCATCAAAAAGATGCTATGAAGATGAAATTTACAGTGATAGATCATGTGAAAGATAATGTGAATGACCGTCTGGGGACTCTCATTAAGATGGAGAGTTTCTGGATTTTTAAAATGGGAACGCTGAGCCCGGAAGGCCATAACCTGACCCTTGAGAATGTAGCGAAACATTAAGAATAATATGAGAAATAAATATCATTACAGCTATATTAACAGGTAATTTTATTCAGGAATTGTAAAAATTCTTTTAAAAAAAAAAATTCTTTTTAATGTTAATTTTATATTTTTATTGTGAAATATGAACATACATATTGTACAGCCGTATACTTGCACATTTTTTTACTGTTATCTTTATTTTGTTTTTATATGCTATTTTTATGCTATTTTTATCCTATTTGTGTGTTGAAAAATTAGTGTAACATAGAAACTAACTATATTTGTTGTATATATAATTTGGAGAAACCTTTGTGCTTTGTGGGGATAGATTAATGGGAAGTGTGCCCTCTATAGGTAAACAGGAGATTGGTTTATAAAAAAAAAAAAAATATGCTTTAAACACAGAGCAGCCTGGTGTGCGGCTCTGCAGGTGGAGGTGAACAGGAGATTGTTCTTTGTTGGATAAAGGAAGGGTTAATTGAATAATTATGAACCAGCCAGTTGGAAGTAAAGCATTGTTTAACAAAAGACCAATCATGAGTAACTGCTATCTATATAATGCCAATGTCCAGTGTACCCCCTTACACCACCTGATGAAGACTGTTTGTATGCAGTTGAAACGCGTAGTGGAGCTGTGAGGGGAGCTAAGAAGTTAATAAAAGGTTTGACATTTATGAAAACATCTTACATGTCTGCTTGTTCCTTAGAGCGCTCCTAATTAGACCGCCATTACTATTTTTTGCATGAATTCTAGCAGTGTGGGCACTCGCTCTCCCAGATCTCATGTGAGCCCCGTGATAAATCAGCGCTGGCTTTACTCTCCCCGCCTTCAGATGTATCTAACATCAAGAAAAAGGGGGCGTTCAGTCTCAGCTATGACTCCCTCCAGATGCACGGTTTATCTGAGGGCAGAGAGTGAAGCCAGCGCTAACTGAGTACAGGGTTTCTATGATGTAACAACCTCATGTGAGCCCTGGGAGAGCCAATGCGGACACCGATGGAATGGGCACAAGAGGTGAGTATTAGTATTACCTTACCGGAGGCAAACATCTTGATAGAGATGAGGTTGCCCGAGTAGTGGAAAACCTCTTTAGCACTGTTCAAAGACTGGTATGGATTTTAGTGTAGCAAAATCAAGAAAACAGGAAACCTAATATAAATATAAGGGTATCAACACAATCCCAAGAGTTTGTTCATCCAGTGTCATTCACCAGCTGTTAATTATATGTAGAACACAAAGATTAGTACTTTCTAGGAGTGATTTTATAGATGTAACCAAGTATGCTAAACAAACAGCTAATAGATTGTGTTAATATAATTTACCATAAATATGATGTACACATCTACTAACGCACCAGTAGGTTTCTTAAAGTTGGACTCAGAGGCACTCATTAGGCAATCATCTCAGCAGAACATTTGCCTCTTTAGCATGATCTGAGTCTATTACATTGCTAGATAGCACACATAGTGCTTGTCATAGTAGATGCCAAAGTTACTTCTCAGCAGCAATGCGCTGTAGTAGCCAAACTTGAGAACTTTTTCTGCCTACTCTTTAAATTATTGCTTATCATTGCCTTACACCAGTCTTTGAGAACCTCAGTCCCGTGGGCAGCATGTGGCCCTCAGTGACCTTTTCTGCTGCCACCGGGCAGAAACCTGGGGACTGCTATGTTCGGATTGGCAGATGCATTTTGCCAACTGGCTGCTTCTTAAATCCAGCTCCCCAATGATCTATATGCCCCAGCATCAGTCTCCCCAGTGTTGAATCTGACCCCAGACTCTCCTGTAATGTCTAGAGCTCTAGCAAACCTGTACAAGCAGCATGATCAATATCAGCTAACATCACAGTGAGTTGATTGTTTAACCAAATATAGTAGGAGAATTTTGAAGTTGATAACTTTGTGTGGCCCTCGAAGGATGGCAGAATCTCCAAATGGTCCTTGGAAGAAAAAAAAACCCTCCAGCCTTACACACAGACATCAATCCATAACAATTTATAATCTATAACAATCTGGCAGGTGATCCTCTTTACGATAAAGCATTAGCACTTGGATGCTTTTGATAGCCATTCTCTCTATCAAGAATAAGCTTATATGCTCTCCTCAGCTATGATAAATCCTCCCCTTCATGTTAGTTAATATTCATCCTCATGGCTGTTGCACTTTTTAATCATGGAAGTATACTTAGATGTTCCTGTCTGTGTTGACAACCTTCACGCTGTCTCTGTCTTGACCATTCTCTTACACCAGGGGTAGAGAACTCCAGACCTTGAGAGCCACACACAGTGCAGGTTTTCAGGATTTACTTAGTATTGCAAAGGTGATAATCTAATCACCTGCACTGGTGATGATTCAACTTCCTGTGCAATACTAAGGAAATCCTGAAGACCTGCACTGTGTGCGACTTTCGAGGCCTGGAGTTCCCTACTCCTGACTTACACAGATCGGCTCATACACTCTACCTGTGATAAACTACACTCTCAGGAAGGTCAGACAGGAGCTCTTTAGCAGATGTTTTGTGGTCCTCTCTAAAGGCATGGAATATTACACCTTAATTGCAAGTGCTACATACCCCCCACTTACTTGCTATTTAGCATTAAGACGCCCATAGCTAATTACTCCTATGTATGTCTGCCTTGTCTATATGTGTCTGACTGTTGCATGTGGGAAACATTAACGTTTTATGCTGCTTTTGGTATTTTCTCACTGTCTTGGTCATACATGGTAATGTTGACTTCATCCTCAGCCTTGTCACCAGCAATTCCAAGCATCAACTCCTTAAATCACAGTGGTAAAGTGGCACTTCAGACTACTCTTCCTCTTCTTAATGGTAGCCTGATAAGAAATATTGGAAATTTCTGAGGCGTTAGATATACTATGAAACACTGTGTATTTGGTCATGAAAAGTGGTTTAAATATGGCACAACAGTGTTATGAAGTGGATGTTCCTCAAAAACTGGTGTAAAAACAAATAAAAAATTGGTCCAAGAAGCTGTCATTAGACCTATGGAAACAGTGAGGTAGCTGCAAAAATTCTGTCAAGTACTGATTGTGCATGGCATGTGACAAAAATCTATGCTATATTCTTCATATGTCCAGCCTGTAGGGTAGGGTTACTAGATGGAAGACTTTTCTTACAAAGAAAAACATCCATGCCTGGCTATTTGCTGCTAAAACATACATAAAGTCTTCCAAAATCATGTAATATAACATGTTATGCTCTCATGAGCCCACAATGGAACTTTTTTTTGCCATACTGTAACTTCAAAAGGTATTTTTTGAGCAAAGCCGCATGACCAAAAGAACACCATATCCACAATGAAATATGGTGAAAGCAGAACAATTATTACAGCTGTGTCAGCTAAAACCAATGTTTTAGTCAGGCTGGGGTCACACATAGAAGTCCGTTTTTGGAAGTGATTTTCATCACCAATGCGTTTTTTATAGGGTGCTTTTTGAGCCTCCTACACCCCTGAACGTTTTTGGACTTAGTCATTTTTTCATTATTTTTCCTTAAAAACGCATGTGCGTTAACGCATGCGTTAATGCAAGTGGCTATATATGCCATGTGTTAACGCATGCGTTTCCCATAGGGCCCCATGTTAAAAAAACGCATGCGTTTTTTAACTGATGCCAAAAACGTTGCTAGCAGCGTTTTTGGCTCAAAAACGGACAGAGCAAGGTTTTGAGGTCCAGAAAAAAACGGACAGGGTGTTTATTACATCCAATCCGTTTTCTGTCAGTTTTTGGACTTAGAAAAAAAAATCAACAAAAATGAAGCCAAAAACGGACTAAGGGCTCATGTGTAACCCAGCCTCAGGGTCGAGGATATTGTGAATATTTGGCAATATCAGTCAATTTTACATCAAAACCTTCAGGTAAAAAACCTTTTCTAAAATCTGAAGATGAGGAAGACTTTCAACTTTCAGCAGGACAACAAACCCTAAGCATAACTCCAAATAATGGCTTTGCCAGTGAAAAATCAAAGTTTTGGATTGACCCATTTAGAGCCCAGACATGAATCCAATCGACAAACTGCAGGTTGACCCAAAGAGAGCACTGTACACAGAAGATGCCTGCCATGGCTTGGTTTGAGGAATTGATCTGATGACCTTTTCCTGCATGGTCGGTTCCTCTGTCAGCTCAGGTATTGCTTTTTTTCCCTGCCGAAATGCTGATGATTCTAATTGTCTTTGTTCTCCATTCTTGGTTTATTAATCTCCAAGTGTTTCTCATGTTTCCGTTTTGATCTGCCCTACCACATTCTGGGTTGGATTTTATAGGCTCACCTTTCACTTCACTTTCTTGCTGGTTATACCTCTAGGTGGACTTGTGTTTAGGAGTTCCAGCCCTTCAGCTAAGGGGTTGACTTTATTAGGTATAAACCTTTTTAATTTCTGTAGTGAGTTTGATTTGTTTTCCTTCCCATCACCATTTCCTTTCACCCCTTGTAGGTTTCAGGGAGGTTTTACTTGATCTGCTTATTTGCAGCACCCTGTAGCTTTTCCTTCATACATTATATGAATGTTTTTAGTTTTCTTACACTTAGTTTTTTAACCCTTCTCCACACCTTCCTTTTTCCTTGTTGGTAGTGTTTTGAAGCATCCACTCTGATCCTTCAGAAGGTATGAGAAACCCTTCAACAGCATTGTAGGGAGTCAGAATGAGGTGATGTTTTGAGTTCTGTGGCTAGAGCCTTTCTGATCTGTACAAGAACCAGTTGGGTCCAGGTGTGGTGTCTGCCTTTTTATCCATTACGTTCCATTTTTTTCCATTATGTTCAAAATAATGTCTTTGCAATCTGACAGTCATGATTTCACAACTCACAGTGTCCTAAGGACCCAGTTGAGTTACAGCTCAGCCCTATAAAATCAGAGGCATGCTGAGCTTTCAGTATTGCTATAGAAGACTCAGACATCCAATCAGAAGCGTGGGCGTGCTGGGCTGTCAGTATTCTGAGTGATAGCCCAGCTAGCCAATCCTGCTGGGTCTGCTGGATTTCCTCCAGCTGACCCCCATTTAGGGTGACTAACTAGCTATTTAGTTGACTGACAATGGTCAGACTATTGCCAGTCATAGGTTTGATCAGTGGTGTGTGTACCTAGTGCTTAGTGTTCTGCTATTCTGAACTTTGCTACCTGACCTCAGACTTTGCATTCTGACTATTCCTTTGCCTTACCATTTTGCCTTTGACATGCTCTCCTGATATTTTATCCCCAACTCCTTGATTCTCTTGTTCCATGAAATATCCATGAAAAGTAACTCAGCATCACACTGACAGGTTACTGTAAGGAAGAGTGGACAAAGGTCAGGGTCACACAGCTGCGTTGGCAGCTTTTAGCGGGACTCCGCTAAATACTTAGATTTTCTCAGTGAAGCGGAGATACGTCATCCCCGCCGCTTCCTGGTGATGCAGCCCCTGGTTACCCGATGTTGATCGTGGTAACCAGTTCACACATCAGGCTGCCTAGTGTCCGCTTAAGCCGAGAGGACAGGGAGACACTGCAAGCAATGTTTCCCTGTCCGCTCTGCTTAAGCGGACGCCAGGCAGCCTGATGTGTAGATGGTTACCACGATCAACATCGGGTAACCAGGGGCTGCATCACCAGGAAGCTGCGGGGATAATGGATCTCTGCTTCACTGAGAAAATCCAAGTATTTAGCGGAGTCCCGCTAGAAGCTGCCAACGCAGCTGTGTGACCCTGGCCAAAGATTCCAAATTCTGTATTTGCCATGTTGATAAACTCTTATCCAAGAAGACAAAACACTGTCATAACTTAAAAGGGAACTTCAACAAAGTATTAGTTTAAGGATTTGCATATTTATGAACCACATTTTAGCTTTTTTTATTTTTATATCAGAAAAGATTTCAGTTTATTGTTCAATCTATGAATTGTACAGATTGTGGGTGACAATAAAGGCTGAAAAAGCTCTGAAATAATTTTTCTTCATGTAATTTTTTTACATGTCAAAAAAACAGGCATTTTAACTGGGGTGTGTTGACTTTTTACATCCATTGTAAATAATTATTTTGATATTTTAGCCTAGTAGTGTTTCAGTTTTTTTGTACACTGTGATATATATAATAACATCAGACCTTTCAGTCTAGCTTTCATCCTAAGAAGCTTGGTTTTACAATCTCCTATGTAATTTTCACATGTTTGAGTGAAAATGAACTGATAAGGATTATGTGAAAAAATCCTCATTTCATTTTGGCTGTTGCAATGCTGAACAGCAGATTTGCAGAAGTTTGTAAGATATACTGAATTTTGAAATAATGTGTTTTTGGTGCAATTTTATTCATGGAACTGAATATGCTCCTTTCAAATGTATCTCCAACAATATGACACACGAACATTAACCCCTTAAAGGGACACTGTCAGGTCATTTTTCAGTATGATACTAACATTACCCTTGAATAGTGCCCCGGCAGAACTATTAAAAACACATAAAATCATTATTCTACCTTTGTAGTTTTCTTATTATAAGCATTTTCAGACCCTGCAGGGAGTTCCTGCATTAGTCCTGTCCATTATAAGCACAGATGATTAGTCCAGCTGTGTTAAACTGTTCATTTATTATGCACTCCCTCTCAGCAGGTCCCTCCTCCCTCCTCCCTTTGCTCTCAGTGTAGTGTCAGGTTTCAGTTTCCATTAGGAGCATCTGTTCTGTTGAGGACATGGAGGGAGAGAGTTATTGCAAGTCTGCCTTACTTGATCTAGACTGCATTTGCTTCTCTAAGCAGGTATACCTGCTGTGACAGATTCTGTGTTTAATTTGACCTCTTGCTTAGCTGCAAACAGGAGCAGAAAGGAGGATACATGCCCCTTCTCCTGATGTCCTGTGCAGTGATGTGACATGCATATTCATGTATGGGGAGTGGATAGCAGAGAACTAAGTGGATCATTCACTGTGATTGACAGATGGAATGAATCTCTTTATTTGAAGTTTACAAAAGACAGGAGGGAAATATAAATAAAAGAAATACATGAATAGAGAGAGTTTAGAGGGAGGAATTAGAATCAGTTATATATGGATTTTTGACCTGACAGATTTCCTTTAATGACAATAGGATGCAGACCAATTTTTTTCAAATCTGGCATGTGTCACTTAAAATAGATAAGACATTGGGATACTTTTTCATATCCAGTTGATTTTAATCTTGTTTTTTTTATTACACATTGTGCTTTAACCCCTTAATGACCACCCATACAACTAAAAAAATTGACCTAAAATATAAGCGAATAGCATTCCCCAGTAGGCAAAAATCAAGCAGCTATCAGCTGAACACTATAGCTGACAGGTGCTGCATCACTCACAATCAGTGTTACCACCGACCATGGCCGTTTAACCCCTTAAATGCTGATTTAAATGGTAGCTATGACATCTGGTTAGTTAACAAAGTGTAGGGAACTCCCTATTTAATCTCATTGGCTTCCTAAGATCATTATTGTTTAATCCTGATATTTTCCATGCCAATTCACAGCAAAATAACAGCTTTAGGGTACTTTCACATCTGTATTTTTGCAAATCCGGCAGAATTACGTCTTTTTTGCAAAAATCAGATGCAGCACATTTGCGGCAACATTGCATCCTGTACAATGCATTGTTAATGGAGTCCTGGGCATGTGCGGCAACTTGCGTTTCTATCGCGATCTGGCAAATCCGGCTTGCCTTAAAACTGCAGTTAGCAGCGTTTTTTGTCCGGTTCCAGAAGTGACGGATTTTGTATATTAGAAACATTTGTATATTAGAAACACCCCACAAATCCCTTATTTAAAAACTGCAACCTTTGAAGTACTCAAAATAGAATTTTAGAACTCCTTTTAACCCACTAAAATATTGTTTTAGCCCAAAACTTTTCATTTTGACATAGGGTGGTTTCACACTGGTGTTTGGGTCAGCATGTGTCCCAGCCTGCATGGCTATGGATCCGCATTGCGTTCCTTTATCTCTCTTTCTCAGCCATGATTATATTATTTTCTATGGGGATGTCTAATCATGCGGATCCACATAAATCCGCAGCGCTGACATCCGTCACTATCAGTTCTGGAATCCTTCTGTGTCTCCCTAAGCAGACGGATGTGTCATAAACGCTAGTGTGAAACCACCCATAGAATAACAGCAAAAAGCAACTCACAATTTGTTATTATTGTAATTTCTCCCAAGTGCGGTAAGACTGCATATTTGATGTTACTCTACTATTTAGGCACAAAGCAAGGCTTAGCTGGGAAACCACTGAGGTGCCAGAACAGGAGAAATCCCATTTTAGAAACTATACCCCTGAAGGAAAAATGAGCACAGTGACCCAGATGTTTTAATAAATGTGTTTCATTAATCTTTTATAACTGTGAAAATAAAGAACATATTTATTAAAATTTATATTATGTGTATAATTTAGATTTTCCAATAAATATTAATAGAAAGGTGCCCCACAAGTTATTATGCAGTTTTTCCTGAATTCCCTATATACGGTCATATGCTACTATTTAAATGCACTTATAGAAAATCTAATATACGAAGGTCATAAATTATGTATCTCCATTGTAATAATATAAAAAATCCATTATAAGCATAAAATATCTCATGCATTAAAATAGGGGGAACACACAAACAACAGAGAAAGGTAGGTACTCCTTGAAAAAATCTACTTACATTATTGGCTTGTCACTTCCATCATCCACTTATATCTGTATGGGGCTGAATCCCACAGTCCTCTGCACTATCCTGGAAGCCGTGCCATATTAGCACACCCAAGTGAAGGGTGTGCTAATGTGGCGCCAACTCGCAAACCACTCCAGGACACCGCCGCTGCATCGTCACACGTCACACACACTGACCTGAATGGGCCTGTAGTGATGTTACAGTCATGTGACTGATCACATGACTATGACAACACCAAAGGTCCTGTAACACCGAAAGCAGCCCAGTACTCATCGTTACTATAATCGTTACTATTCACTATTCACGCAGATAGTAAGATATTTGCGATACTCGTTACTGGGTGAGTATCGCTAGGGCTCATGAGTCGATCTTGAGCAATCTGACACATATTGCCAGCTCCCTTCAGTACACAAAGGGAGTCAACACCCCAGTGACAGTAGAACATTAGGCTTTCTCTGGTGGGCACAGTAAGGTGTTTTATGCAGTGAATAATCAAGCACAGGTGGACGGTAGGCAGAGGTTTATAAAGGCAGAGAGGAGGATCACATGATCAGGAGTGAAGCTGTGGATGCCATTTTGTAAAGGGGCAATATGCACAGAATGTCAATAGAGATCCAAAGTCCTAATACAGTGTTAATTGACTTTTGGAGCACACATTTTGTTGAATAGTTTTAGATCACAATATTATATTTGCAGAGCCCGTAAGGTACCAATATGCAGTGCCTTGAAAATGTATTCATATCATGTGGACTTTTCCATATTTTTATCATGTTACACCCACAAGCTTAAATGTGTTTTATTGGCATTTTATGTCATATACCAACACAAGATAGAAATCATTTGTGTAGAGCAAAGGTAATGGTGCATGTTTTCCCAAATATTTTAAAATATAAATCTGAAAATTGTGATGTGAAAAAATGTGGTAACGTTTACTGGTATGGCCGGCTTCACACCACGGTTTTTCGAGTCCGGGGCTGTCTGGTGTGAACCGGACAGCCCCGGATCCGAATTTGCCCCCATGTATAACTAAGGGTCCAAATGGCTGTTATTTGCCATCTGGTTTTGGGGATTTTCCGGGAGGATCTGGTTTTGTCCGATTTTTGCATCGGACACAGAATCTTAGTCTTCAGTATTTTTTGTGTCCGATGCAAAAATCGGACAAAACAGGATCCGGCACCCAGAGCATGGGAGTCTATGGGCGCTGGATTGCGCCAGGTGAGCAAAAAATCGTGCCCAGTCCCAGACGCCTGGTGCTGAAAGATCGGCGGCTGTTAAAAGCAGCCGTCGCTGAATTTCAGCACCTGGAGAGCTCCACGGCTGACATATCAGCACCCCGGCCAGCTTCCCTGCAGTCGTGGTACTGAAATTTCAGCACTGGACAATGCCAGCAATGAAGCGGGCAAAAAGCAGGATTGGAGGGCAGATTTGCCCTCCGTTTCTGCTAGTCCATGGCTGTCAGGTTCTGTCCGGTACATCCTGCAAAACACTGAACAGAACCTGACGGTCAAAAACCGTGGTGTGAAGTCGGCCTATGAATACATTTTCAAGATACTGTGGTAGAAACTGCCCCCACTTTCCCTCAGAAGGAAAGCTGTTTGGAAAACTACAACCTTCCAGGAATTTATTTTGGTGTGCAATGAGTCATGTTGATGGCTGTTTGTGTGGAACAAGTGCTAGTCTTCATATTAGGGTACACTTTGATCACGTTTAATCACATTTTTGAGATACTGGATGTACCAAAGCAGTCTTTATTACTGGTGGTGTATGGAGGGAACTCTGTCCATGAGTGAACTATCTACAGATGTACGGTAGTATTTCTTAAATAGATAAATATATTACAAATATTACAAAACTAGAAGATATCCCGATGCAAAAAAAGTTTAAATCAACACCTAACTATACATATTTAATAGCTTTTGTTTTGTTAAGTGTTATAATTAAAATTTCTGCATTGTGATATATTTGTTGTGTGTTAGTTTAAGATATTCTACATCTGTTGATGTCGCTGTCACTATAGACAGCAACATCTCAATGGTTAAAGGGCCCCAATTGGTGCCTGCACTGACCGTGGTAATTGCAGCAAGTTTATTAGCTTTAAGCCAGGGTTCCACTGGTGTATGGCATCCGACGCGGGAGCCTTGTTATGCAATATGCAATATCACTCGACTCAGGCTCTGCTGCAAGTGTGAGCTGAGTGTCATGCAACTGTGATCCGATCATGGGATCAGATCACAGGTGCGAAGGAGAAGGAGAAATTAATCTCCCCATCTTGGCATATATCACTCTGCACTTGGATGTAATGTACTGTAGGATTACTCAGGGATCTATTAACAGATGGAAGCACTGAAGACTGAAACCAAATTTAAAGTTGAGCAAGTCTATATTTATCAAACTTGGCAGATATAATGTGAAGTGCAGCAAATGAGTAAGTTCATCAAACAGGTAACATCTGAAAGTCTTTTGAAATAGTTGTAGCATGATAACGTAAATAAGAAAGTCTCTAGGAATAATTCTCACAGGGAAAAAATGAAGGGGAAAAACACAGTCCAATAATTATAAACTCTCAGAGGCCTTCGGAATGGGAATCCACAGAGAAACAAGTCCAATACTTATTAGTGCAGTGCAGCTTTAAAAGAGTCCTGAATGTCCAGAGAGTTGAATCTGCACAATGAACAATAATTCAGAAAGTGCTGGCAGGGCACACTATGATTACATGACCCAGGGCTTGGAGAAACTGATGCAGTGTCAGGAAACTAAATACAGGCAGATGAAAGCAGGAGAAAAGCTGGAGTCAGATGTGATTGCAGAGGCCCAAATGGCAGTTGCTGGAGATGCTGGAGCTGATCATCAGGAGGAGGAGCAGACTGGTAAAGCAGCAGGAAACCAGGAATTCAAATTGAATACTCGAGCATGGGTAGACAATAGGCTAAGGTTCATTGATAAAGTCTATCAAAACGCGTCTGACCGGTTGCCCCTACAAGATGTTGCTTTTAAATATTTTTATATGAGCACTAAATAAAGGAATATCCATTTTTGAAGAAATATGGACCCAGTGTGCTGAACTCTTTTTGAAATTTGCCAATATTTCACACACCCATAGACTTGTGTAGGTTTGTGTATTCCAAGACTTGAGGCTTGACAAAGCAAAGACCTTCCAGTCTGAAATGCATTGCCTGATGCTGTGCTCTCTGTCATACCATCTATACATGTTTACGCTGCATCCAATTGCTGCATCCAATATGGGAATACCATTAACTATTGAATACTTTTCATCCATTTCATCCATTTTCACTGGAAGCTGGACCTCTACTTTTTTTTTGTATTCCAAGACTCGCTGACAATCGCAGCATGCTGTGATTTATTTCCTCTGTCCGGCTAGGCATGAAAAAAACACTGCCATTGTATATATTTTTGTACATAACAGGCTGCAAAATGAGTTAAACTGAATTCAACATTGAATCTTATCTCTGTTCTCCTGAACCACATTTTAAACTGGTTTACTGAGCTTTGATTTGGTGATATATTACTTCATAAGATTATTATTATTATTATTATTATTTATTTATATAGCGCCATTATATTCCATGGCACTTTACATGCTAAAAGGGGCAGACTAGGACAAGTAACATAGTAACAATACAAGTAACAATACATGTGGACAATACGGTCGTACAGATACAAGAGGGAGAAATCCTGTCCGTGAGGGCTCACAGTCTACGAAATCTTTCAAAAGAAGGAGGAGACAATTTCACACACACAATTCCGTCTTATTGAAGCCCCTAGGTTCACATATAGTCCTCCATATAGTACAAAGGGCCCCAAATAGTGCTCCATACAGTATAATGTGCCCAACATAGCGACCCGTACAGTATAATGACCCCACATAGTACTCCATACATAGTGTACCATACAGTTTAATGGCCCAAAATAGTGCTACATACAGTTTAATACACTCCACATGTTGCTGTGGAGTGTAATAAGCCCACATAGAGCCCCACAAAGTATAATGGGCCCCATATAGTGCGCCATACAGTGCAATGGTCCTACATAGAGCCTTATACAGTATATTATGCACAACATAGTGTGCCATACAGTATAATGGCCCCATGTGGTGCTCAATAGAGTATTATGGCAGCATTTAGAGCACTGTACAGTCTAATGGCATAGTGTAGCATAGAGTATAATGGCACCACATAGTGCTCCAATCAGTATCAGTAATCAGTATAATTGCCCCACATAGTCACCATGTTTGGTACTGAACACATTGCAATGCATGTATCACACATTATCGGCATTAGATTCATAGATCTGGCATATAACAGATAGTGGGCATAAGATACATTGCTCTGGAAATCTCATACATGAGCGGTATGGAGACACGGGGCAGTGGGTCCTCTCATCCGCTGGCCCAGCTGCCTTTAGAAAGACAGCATGGACCAGGGCTCATCCCAAACTGAATACCCAAGCTACTTATTCATGGGTGGAACACTACTCAGACAACACAGGGTAAGAGAACCACAATAATAACACTTTATTGGATCTCCAACAGTTAGCATATAACACATAACCAGCAAAACACAAACTGTAAAAGGCAACAGAGTCTCACCCTCCTCTGGCTCACCAGGAAATTACAAGGTTCTTCCTTTGATATCCCAGATGAATCCTAGCATTCAATGCTGAAGTCCATGTACTATTATTATAATACAAATTCTGATCCCCTTGGTCGACACCGAAGTGCCTAGACCTGGGATTATGGCCTGCCAATTGGATCTGTAGATCCTAGATTAGTACCATGTATCAAGTCTTGTGCACCTTTAGTCGGGACCGAAATCCCTAGACTGAGGTCACAAAACAAATCAGTCTGGTTAATCAACAGGTCTGCTTATATCCTCCCTGACCACTCAATTCAAACATTGGGAACTTCACGATTGGTTTACTAAGACTGTGGTCTCATTGGCTAGATTTCAAGCCGCATACATAATATCTCTAGTAGTATTGCATTGCTGGCAGGGAAGACTCAAATACATAATTTACATATAATCTAAAGGTACACATAATAATATAATGGAAGGTTTAGCATAATTAAGTTCCCTGAGTTTCAGGCCTTCTCTGACAAAATGGTGAGATAATTACAGGCATCTACAAGTCTTGTAGGAACAATGAGTGGCTTATCACAAGGTAGCAAATAAAATATAAATATTGTCTGGCTACATAAGAAATCATCCTATGTTCTACATTAAACGAGTCCATGTCGTCACAATCGGCATTAGATATATGATTCTGAGTGTATCACATATGATTGATATTAAATACATAGCTCTATGGGGTATCACAGATGGTGGGCATTAGATAAATAGCTCTATTCTAGACCCAAATTTGACCTGAACCTCATTGGAAGTCACTGATTGGACAGTTCAACTCTCCATTCACAAACAGCCAGCCATAAACAACACACTTCCAGTGTAGGGAGTGCGAAGTTTTATATATATATATATATAATATATATATATATATATATATATATATACATATATATATAGATTATGCCGGTGACATTCACTGAGGTTCGGATCAATTTCTGGTCCAGAACAGAACTTTATTTAAAGTCTGGCTGAAACTGAAGTTCCATGGGTCCACTCATCTCTAGTGATAATTTACTTCTTCCTAATTTCACTTATACCTGTCAGCCACTGTTCAAATTGGAGTACAAAATAGTGAACTAATAAATTTGCACACAAAGAGATATTTTTGACTTTGTGAGCAAAGAATAGATGGGGCATAAAATATTTGGCGGTATAACATAACCGCAATTTAAGCATACAGATATCTACAGTCATGGCCAAAAGTGTTGGCATCTTTGAAATTGTTCCAGAAAATGAAGTATTTTTCAAAAAAAAAAAATTGCATTACATGTTTTGTCATATAGATGTGTATTTCCTTTTGTGTGTATTGGAACAACACAAAAAAAACAGAGTTACAAAGGCAAATTGAACATAATTTCACACAAATCAAACAACTTTGTTTCAAGCATGTGATGCTCATTCAAAACTCACTTGTGGCATGTAACAATTGTGGGCAATATGAAAATCACAACTGAAACCAGATAAAAAGGGGAGACTTTTGAGTCAATCTTTGCATTGTGTGTCTGTGTGTGCCACACTAAGCATGGAGAACAGAAAGAGGAGAAGGGAGCTGTCTGAGGACCTAAGAACCAAAATTGTTGAAAAATATCAACAATCTCAAAGTTACAAGTCCATCTCCAGAGATGTTGATGTTCCTTTGTCCACGGTGAGCAACATAATCAAGATGTTTACAAACCATGGCAAGGTAACTAATCTCCCTGGGCGTGGATGGCAGAGAAAAATTGATGAAAGGTTGCAATGCAGGATACTCCGTAGAGTGGATAAACAGCTCCAATCAAGTTTCAAATACCGTAAGTTCCAGCTCTCCTGCAGGCTAAGAGAGCATCAGTGTCAGCATGAACTATCTGCCGACATTTCAATGAATTGAAACACTGTGGCAGGAGACCCAGGAGAACCACACTGCTTACACAGAGATATAAGAAAAGTTAGATTGCAGTTTGTCAAAATATGTAAGAGTAAGCCAAAATCCTTCTAGGAAACAGCTTTGTGGACAGATGAGGCTAAAATAGAGCTTTTTGGTAAAGCACATCATTCTACTATTTACCAAAAATTTAATGAGGTTTACAAAGAAAAGAGCACAGTACCTACAGTTAAATACGGTGGAGGTTCAAATATATTTTAGGGTTGTTTTGCTGCTTTTGTGGGCCTTGACTGTGTACAAGGCATTATGAAGTCTAAAGATTACGAAAGGATTCTGGGTCGCAATGTAGTGCCCAGTGTGAGAAAACTGGGTTTGCATCCTAGGCCATGGGTCTCCCAGCAGGACAATGACCTCAAATATGCTTCAAGAAGTTCCTAGAAATGGATGGAAACAATGCAGTGGAGAGTGCTAAAGTTGTCAGCAATGAGTCCAATGCAAACCCCACTGATCACCTGTTGAAAGATCTTAGAAGAAGTCTTCAAATATGAGAGACCTGGAACAGTTTGCAAAAAAAAAGTGGTTGAAAATTCCAGTTGAGAGGTGTAAGAAGCTTGTTCATGGTTATAGGAAGTGATTCATTGCAATTATTTATTCCAAAGGGTGCGTAACAAATATTAAGTTGAGGATGCCAACAATTTTGTCTGGTCCATTTTCGGGGTTTCTATGAAATTATGTTAAAGAGTAACTGTTGTTTACAATTTTATTTATTGTGTAAATGTCATTTCATTGAAAAAAGAAAAAAAAAAAACTAATACTGGTTGTTAATGATGGGTCACATAGCAGCTAAGACAATGATTTTTATGACATATGACTCATTTTCACACATTTTTCTGTGGTGTTTGAAAAGCTGCATTTTCTGTCTGTGTGGAAGTGGCCAGAGTCTGCCAGCACTGTGTGTGAAAGCAGGCTGGTATTGAGCTGTGTAGGGAGCCAGCAGACAAGGGGTTAATAGAGATTGCTGTGCGGAGACAGAAGACAGAACAGAGAAGCTTGTAAACAGTTTACATCCTGACATTGCTCAGCTCTGTGCTGTAATGTGATACATCGTCTCTTCTTGAGCTGCAGGCATACAGTGTAGGCCACACCCTCTCTCCCCTATCTTCTCACATGTCCGTATTCACTGTGAAAGCGGCTGTGACACAGAATGAGATTCACTCACAGTAAATCTTGATGTGATTACCACACTCATATTTTCTTTACAAATAACTTTGTTATCGCTATCATCAAGTGATCACTAATGATATGATATGTACTGTATTTACGTGATATGTGGTATATTCCAAACATCCCCCTGAGTTATGTGGTTTGAACTTCCATCTAAATATGGTAATTAATATGGTTGCAACCTTATATTAGTCAGACCTCTGACCTGATCTATATTGTCACACCTTATATTGCACGGGTACCCATGTATTGGATCTCCCACTTGGTTTTAATGGATTTTAATGTGTTTTGTCCGCAAAATTGTTGAATAAAATTGTTTGTATACACTTTTCTAAAAACTCTCGGTGTGCTTCCAACTCTATCATATGTCATGTCTTTTTCTTATGTGATATCACAGTAAACTGAGGACATCTTGTGGAAGGATTATGAATGGTAACCAACCAGAATATTCTAATGAACTATTTTACAAAGTTTATTAAAATCACTTGCTCTACATTATTATTAAATAAAAATTTAAATGGCAGTTATGCTTTAATAGTAATGTAGAGCAAGTTATTATAATCAACTTTCACATACACTTCATTAATGAAATCAGGAAAGGAAAGAAACCATTAGATGTCCTCATCAGGCTGTGTGTGAAGCTCATACTCAGTTACCTCCATCTTCAGGAGGCGTGGCCTAAACTGCATTCACAATATAGATGATAAGGCACCCTACTGAGCTCAAACAGCTCATGTGAGATCTTATTTGACTCCTCGTTCACATGGCCTCTTCTCTGTGCTAACACCAAGCAGAGCCATGTGATTGGAGGTGCCGACATGAGGTTTCTTATCATCTGTATTGTGAACGCAGTTTAGGTCATGCCTCCTGATGAAGAAGGCAACTAAGAATGGGCTTCGTACACAGCTTGCTGAGGACATCTTGTGGAAGGTTTTTTTTAATGGTTTCATTTCTGATTTTACTAATAAAGTATATGTGAAAGTTGATTATATTAATTTGCTCTACATTACTATTAAATAAAAGTTCAAATGACGGTTACGCTTTAAGTTTGCCTTTTTACTCTGTTCTGTTTGTTTTGTTCCAAAACACAAAATGAAATAAGCATGCATATAACAATACATGTGTAATTACAATAATTTTCTGGGAGAAATACTTCACTTTTTTGACCAATGTCAAGGGTGCTGACATTTTCGTCTATGACTGCATGACCAAGAAATACAACTCACTTGTCCTGCTACCTGTTATTCCTGTATAATTAAATGTTATAATACATTACAATTAACTTTTTTGTTCTTTTTCATTCAAAAGAAACAATTCTGTGCACATTTTAGTAACTTTGTAAAAGGGAATTCTGAATACAAACAAAATTAAAAGAGCCTTTCACGAGCAGATTTCTCTTTCAATAAAACCAACACTGTTCTCCAAGATCACATAAAACTAGGGCAATCATTTATTAAGCACATTCTAAAATGAAATTAACACATTGCCATTTTACCACTTTACAAGATGAATTGATAGGCTTAATGTGAAAGGGAAAGGACTATCAGCGAGAGTGCACAATGGTTTAACAAGTATTTATAATCTATGATCGCTTATTGGAATCTTTTGTTCACTGAATGCAGTTCTGGAAAGAAATTGCTATTATATTACTGTTATCAGAAATGCACCAGTTTTCAATTAGTGTTGCTTTAGTAGCATCAGTAATAAAACACTGGTAACATAAGACCATAAGAGATACAAATACCATGACATGCAAACACAACCAACATAAAAATAATCCAAAAACCTCAATTACTATTGTACTTTGAACGGCTATGCAGAAATTCATGGGCATAAAATTTAAAGGCACATGGTGACATTTCCCTTATCATAATCTCTTTACGACACATGACGTACTGGGTACGTCATGCGTCGGCTTGTTGGCAGCGGATCATTCAGGATATTCTCAAGCGTGTTGACAACAGAACAGAGCTTTAATGAGCAATAAACAGGTACAGATATGATAGGCTTTGTGGAATCAGGAATATACATATCTTAAGTGTCTCTGTGCAGCATCAGCAGGCTGCTTCTCCTCTCATGCACAGACATGGGAAACTGGGTACAGTCACATGGTCTTCCCTGTGTGTGAGCCTCTGCGAGTGTTTTTTTCATCTAACTTCATAGACAATACACAAACCTAACAATAGAACACTTACATATACAGGAATGGAGTTGTTGCAGTAAACATATTCCAACACGGCTCCCTCCCTTTGATGTGAACTCCAGCAGTGAGATCACATCTTTCCCCCACATGTCAGCTGATCTCATCAGACATCCGATCGGCAGTGTTAACCCTTTGAATTGCGCTGTCATTTACTGACAGCGCAATCCAAAACGTCACAGCGGCAATAGCGCCGTTCCTTGCCGTGACCTGATACCTGGAGAGCCTGGAGTCCTGTGGTGACCCTAGAAGCTCTCTGGATTCACTTCCTGTGGATAGCTGGCAAACACCAGCATCCACACGAAGTGATCATTTGTGCTATATAGAGATGAGCTGCAGCTCATCTCTACATAGCACAAGCGATTGGACAGTGCAGCACTGTGGTGCCCTAGGGTGCAGTGTAAATCAAGAAAAAAAAGTTTTAAAAAAATATGCAACAAAAGTTCGCTCCACTTTTGCCCCATTCAAAATAAAACTCTAAAAAATATTTAAAAAAAATACATATATTTGGTATTGCTGCATTCAGAAATGCCCGATCTATCAAAATATAAAATGAATTAATCATCGGTAAACTACGTAAAGGAAAAAAAAGTCCAAACGACAAAATTACAATTTTTTGGTCACCATAACTTTGCAATAAAATGTAATAACAGGTGTTCAAAACAATGTATCTACAAAAAAATAGTATCTTTAGAAACATCAGCTCAAGATGCAAAAAATAAGCTGTCACACAGCCCCAGATTCCGAAAAATTATGCTACAAGTCGTGGAAAATGGTGTAAAAAGCGCGATTCTTTTTTTTTCATAACATCAGAATTTTTTTTTACCACATAGATAACAGCAAAAGTATACATGTTTGGTATCTACGAACTCATATTGACCCAAGGCATCATACTGACATATCAGTTTTACTTTATAGTGAACATGGTGTATAAAAAATCCAAAAATCAAATGTGGAATTTCAATTTTTTGCAATTTCCCCGTACTTGTTTTTTTTTCCCATCTTCCTGTACACTATATGGAAAAATAAATATATCTTGTCCTGCAAAAAACAAGTCTTCATATGTCTATATTTCTGAAAAAAGAAAAAAGTTACAGCTCTTTGAAGAAGGGGAGGGAAAAACAAAGAATTAAAAATTGCCCGGGGTAAAGGTGTTAAAGGGGTGGCTCAGCCAATGAAATTACCGTATATACTCGTGTATAAGCCGACCCGTGTATAAGCCGACCCCCCTACTTTTGCCCCCAAAACCTGGGAAAACCTATTGACTCGCGTATAAGCCGAGGGTGGACCCCAGCACAGGTATACAGCCCCCAGAATTGTGGTATACAGCAGCCCCCAGCACAGGTGTATACAGCAGCCCCCAGCACAGGTGTATACAGCAGCCCCCAGCACAGGTGTATACAGCAGCCCCCAGCACAGGTGTATACAGCAGCCCCCAGCACAGGTGTATACAGCAGCCCCCAGCACAGTGATATACAGCAGCCCCCAGCACAGTGATATACAGCAGCCCCCAGCACAGGTGTATACAGCAGCCCCCAGCACAGGTGTATACAGCAGCCCCCAGCACAGGTGTATACAGCAGCCCCCAGCACAGGTGTATACAGCAGCCCCCAGCACAGTGATATACAGCAGCCCCCAGCACAGTGATATACATGGTCCCCGACGGCCCCCGGCAGTGGTATACAGCACCCCCGCCTAGTACCGGGCCCCCATGCTGCGGCACAGCATACAGTAGCTCATACATTACCATCTCCTGCAGCGCGCGCTTCCTCCATCTCCCGCCCGGCTTGTTGCTGTAGTGTCATGTGACGAGCGGACATGCCAGTCACATGACACTACAGGAAGATGCCGGCTGGGACAAGGAGGAGCCGCGCGCTGCAGGGAGAGATGGTAGTGTATGAACTACTGTATGCTGTGCCGCAGCATGGGGGCCCGGTACTAGGCGGGGGGCTGTATACCACTGCCGGGGGCCGCCAGGGGCTGTGTCCGGCAATATGCACTGCATCCCCTTGCCGGGGATGGACAGGGGGATGCGTGCATATCAATGAGGCGGGCCCACGTGACCGCGCGGTGTCACTGCAGCCCCCTCCTGCCTCCTCCTGCCCCCAGTCAGAGCCCCCGTCCCCGTCACACTCAGCACACACACATGTATATACTCGTGTATAAGCCGAGGGGGGACTTTTCAGCCCAATTTTTGGGCTGAAAAAGTCGGCTTATACACGAGTATATACGGTATTCATAAAATAGGCCAATGCAATGAAAAAGAATAAAGGTAATAATACTTATCACCACCATTCCCATTTCGGAGCTTACGCAGTCCTCTTAGTCTTTTATCCTTGGTGAAGTCTAGACATTCTGAAAATGAACAATAATGCCCATTCATTCAACTATTGGACACTGACTGCAGTGAGCAGTCTCATCTTGTGATTGGCTAAGTGGGCATAAAGGATATTTCTATTGTGTCGAGATTGGGCCAGGAAGAAGAGACAAGGAGAGGCGCTGTGGGGAATTAGTGCTGGTAAATATTATCCCTATTGTTATGGACTTAATGAATCGGGGTCATTATTTACTATTTTCTGCAGTGCAGCAAATTGATTAAAATGAATCTATCAGCAGGATTCAACATCCCAAACTATCTATATGTACTTAATGTTTTTTAAAAGGCAAGTCCAGCAATACCTTTACATGGATAGTCCATTCTTCTATTACTGAGAAATCAGCATTTGATATGCAAATGAGGTTAAAGATGTAAAGGTTCTCTCATTAGAGCTCTATTCCCACTCAGTACTGCTTGATCCTGTGTAATGCTGGTGGGTGGGTGCCATGGGCCATGCTTATCATGGAGGGGTAAGCCAAAGTGACAGTCAGGTGTTCAACAGGGCCTCTGATGGTGATGATAGGCATGGCTGCCAGTAGTCACCATGTACTACTAAAGGACTGTAAGAGTGTGAACTGTAATAGCATCGGGAGAGCATTAGGGCAGTCTTCCTGCCTGGGCGGCAAATAAGAACAGCTCAGGAAACCCAATATTGAGAGGAGCTTGAGGAGACATGTGGCAAGGGAAGGCAGGAGGAGGGTCTGCAGAGTGAGAAGCTGTGAGAGGTGAAGAGACTGGACTCTGTTAAGGCTGCTATGGCTCTGCAAGTGTCTCTGTTAAGACTGTTGGTCTCTTGCCCTGATAAGAACTGTGTGGCTGCTTTGGAACAAAAGCAGTGCATGTGAGAGCCCTGTGATTATGGAGCATTGAGAAGTTATTGCTGTAATGATCCAGAGATTTTCTGCTGAGTGTACCATGTGGCAAGTAGCTGGAAAGCTACAGAGGACATCTTTCCTGTGAGAAATCAAACTGCTTGCTGCAGAGAGACTGTGAACAGCTGTTAGAGGAGAGAAGGGGTCCAGAGCCACTAACAATAAGAGGATCATGACAAGCCTTGGTAAAATGTGTTCCCTGGACCATACCCTGAGACTACAGAGTTACAGTACTGAACATGTGAACTTGGTATTAGTTGGAAAGACACGAACCTTGCTGTTTCTGCAATACCTGCTTTTTTTGTAGACAAAGGATTTTTCTTGGGACTCACTGCAGCCAACGCAAATCAAAGGCCTGTGCGAGACCATACCTGAGATTAACAGTACCATAGCTTTAAGATACCCAGTATCCCTATGCTAGATGTAGCGATACTGATACAGCTTAATGCCTTGTTATTGGTAGTTCTGACAAGTTTATATAGCCATGAAAAACATCCATTGCACTTAGCAAGAGGCTGTTAGCTCCACTGAGAGGCAACTCAGGTGTCTTAATACCGGTGCACAACCTCCTGCAACCAGCCAAACACTGAGGGCGATTGTGTCACCTGTGACCAGCCATGTTATAGGAGAGTTGATTGGTGGTATTTATAGACACAAGGTTACCATAGGGATCAGTTACACATGCACGTGTAACGAATAGTGTCAGTATGCAGCCTATTGGTCACACCCTTACTATTAGACTAGATGGGCTGCCCCTCACCATGTACATGCATCACACAAATGACAGACGCACCGCAGAGGGCTCAGCTGCACACTGCAAAAGATAAAACTGTTCAAAAACACTAAAGATCATGATGTGAGGTGTTAGTGGATATAGCAGATTGCAGGTCCTCTTTGGAGTGATTAACATGAGTGGAACAAATTTATTTTCATTTAGTATTGAAGGGGTTAAAATTTATTTCTTAATCCTGCTAATATACACGTGCATCTCAATAAATTAGAATATCATCAAAAATATAATTTCAGTAATTCAATACATACCATGTTTCTCAGAAAATAAGATATCCCCAAAAATAAGTCCTAGTGGTGGTTTGGTCAGGCTGCTAAACATAAGCCCTGCCTCAAAAATAAGACCTAGCAAAAAAATGTGTTTTAAAGCCATGCCTGCTGACTAGAGGAGCAGGGTATGCAGCTATGATGAATATCGTACAGTACTGTTATTGCCGGAGCCCGCCGCCGCTTTATTCATTCCTCCACATCTTCCTGCATGTACGGCATTCTGGGCACCGTTCAGCATAGATATACAGTAGTAAACAGCCAGCCAATGAGGCTCCGGCAATAGCGGTACCATGTGTGTGTGTCGGTGTTTGTGTGTGATGGGGATGCAGATCGATAATAGGGGTTGAAGATGGAAGATGGAGAAATTGGAAGATGATGTGGCTACAGATGGATGATGGGGATATTGGAAGATGATGTCGTTGTAGATGGATGATGGGGTTGCAGGGGACATTGGGGCTCCGGCAATAGCGGTACCATGTGTGGGTGTAGTTGTTTGTGTATGATGGGGCTGCAGATCGATAATATGGGTTGAAGATGGATGATGAAGATATTGGAAGATGATGGGCCTGCAAAAGGATGATGCAGATATTGGGAGATGATGGGGGCTTCAGGGGGATGTTGGGGGGATGATGGGAGCTGCAGATAAATGATGGTGGCTACAGGGGGATATTGGGGGATGATGGGGGCTGCAGATGGATGATGGGGGCTGCAGGGGGATATTGGGGGCTGATGGGGGCTGCAGATGGATGATAGGGATATTGGGAGATGATGGGGGCTGCAGATGGATGATGGGGGCTGAAAATGGATGATGTGGATATTAGGGGATGATGGGGCTGCAGTTGGATGATGGGGATATCGGGTGATGATTGGGGCTGCAGATGGATGTTGGATGGATGATACAGTTTGGTTATGCTGGTTTGTGATGAGAACTACTTTATAGTATGTGATAAATGTTCATTTTTTTTGTTCAACATTAAATGTGAATTCTTCCTCATGGAAAAATAAGACATTCCCTGAAAATATGACCTAGTGCATCTTTGGGAGTAAAAATTAAAATAAGGCACTGTCTTATTTTTGATGAAACAGGGTAAACTGAAATGCATATCTATTATATAATTGCCGTAGCGACTTCCGTGTGTCTGTCTGTCTCTCTCTCTCTCTCTCTCATGACATGACCTTACATGACATTCCCATATGACATGACCTTACATGACATTCCCATATGACATGACCTTACATGACATTCCCATATGACATGACCTTACATGACATTCCCATATGACATGACCTTACATGACATTCCCATATGACATGACCTTACATGACATTCCCATATGACATGACCTTACATGACATTCCCATATGACATGACCTTACATGACATTCCCCCAGAACAGCAAGGCGTCACCCACCGACCCTTGCAGACCTCAGTCTGGTTCTAAAGACGGCTATCACCGTTTATCACCCTGACAGGGATCATTCCCCATCCTATTGCACATGAGTCATCACACATGGCATTTTTACATAAGCCATCACATAGTAACAGGAACACTGTCACTCAGTACACACAAGACCTCCATGGATCCACCAGAATATAGGACACTACATCTGGATCAACGGGACCATATCATGACTCACTCAGTCAGTCCCAAAGTCAGCTGTGACCACCTGGCCCTGGAGCCGTACTCAGTCTCTCACACCACACATCTGACCGCCTGGCCCTTGAGCCGTACTCGGTCTCTCACACCACACATCTGACCGCCTGGCCCTTGGACACTGGCTGGCATGCACACATCAGGTGCACTAGCATGGAGCTGGCAGGCTCCCATCACTTACCCACTGGGGACGGATCACTTCCAGCACCTCCTCACATGGCATGGTCTGGACTTCAGAATCCCATCGTCCTCTCCTCACTCAGACACCTGCCAGGTTCCTATCCAGCCTGCTCACTCACACCTGCAACCCAGTGAGTCAATCAGCACATCTTTACTCACACACAGACCTGAGATGTGATTAACCCCCTGTGCACCATTCAGGTTTAGCCCAGCAAAGCACTCATCCCCACAGGTTCAGCCGCTCATTAGGCTCATGAATGTATTGGATCTTCAGCACTCACACTCAGCTGTTTTACTCAGCTCATGAAAACCCTTCAGCTGTTAACCCCCTGTACATCGGACAGGTTTCACACAGCACACACAATCAGGAAAACCGGCTCATGTGAACACAGACCTGCATTGATAACCCTTGTGATGCACCCGGCCAGGGCCACATCACCACACCTCACTTTCTCCGCACTTCACTCACTTTGTCCGCACACACACACACACATACTCCGCTATACTTACCACCGGCCCTGCATCACCCGCCTCGATCCTCAGTCGACATGTCGCCGCCCCCGAACTACTCGATCAAATATCGCGTCCAAAAAGTCTCGCCAAACTTCCCGGACTCCATATTGGATCCAGTCGTCCGCGGGCGCCAACATGTCAACTCAGGATCCAGCCGGCAGGGAAGACGCAGGGTCGGTGCTAACTATAGCGAAGTGTCTGTGTGTGTGTGTATGTATGTATGTGTGTGCTGACCACTCTGCCCACAGCGCTGCGCTCAGCACTCTGCCCACGTCGCTGGGCTGACCAATCTCACCGCACTCACTGCTAACCACTGAGCCACCTCACTCACTGCTAACCACTGAGCCACCGCACTCACTGCTAACCACTGAGCCACCTGTATACACACAATTCATTTCACCCCACTCCCCTAACTATTACTAAATATACTATATATGGATTCTAGACTACCCGATTCTTTAGAATCGGCCCGCCATCTATATATATATTTGATCATATAGGAATTATCAGTATTATGTATGTGATTATGTATAAATTAGTGAGTCGCGCCTATTCTGCAAGGACTCGCAAGGGCCGCTTGGCGGGCATTGCGAGTGAGGCTTTGCGAGTCAGTGGCGCCGGCAATGCTTCACAGGTCGCGTGGGCGCTGCGCCCACGCCCACAATGACGGAAACAGTGCCGAAACTTACGGAAGTGCGTTAGGGAAATTATATATTACATACTGATAATCTATTATATAATTGCCGTAGCCACTTCCCTCACACACGCCGCTACCTCCGTGGCTTTGTTCGTGGACGCGCATCGCCCACGCGACTCACTCGCAATGCCCGTGAAGGGGCGTTGCCAGTCGTTGCAGCAGCCCGAGCAATGCCCTATACACAGATTCTAGAATCCCGATGCAATACTGATAATCTATTATATATTTGCCGTAGCGACTTCCCTTGCACACGCCGCTACCTCCGTGGCTTTGTTCGTGGGCGCGCATCGCCCACGCGACTCACTCGCAATGCCCGCGAAGGGGTCGTTGGGAGTCGTTGCAGCAGCCCGAGCAATGCCCTATACACAGATTCTAGAATCCCGATGCAATCGCATCGGGCTCACAGCTAGTATTATGTAAAGTCATTACAAAGTGATCTGTTTATTTTTGATAATGTTGATGATTATGGATTGTAGACAATTAAAACCAGAAATTCATAGTCTCAGAAAATTTAAATATTATATAAGACCAACTAAAAAAATATTTTTAATTCATAAATGTTGGCCTAATGAAAAGTATGTACATTAAATGCACTTAATACTTGGTCGGGGCTCCTTTTGCATGAATTACTGCATCAATGTGGCGTGGCATGGAGGTAATCAGCCTGTGGCTCTGCTGAGGTGTTATGGAAGGCCAGGTTACTTTGATAGCAGCCTTCAGCTCGTCTGCATTGTTTAATCTGGTGTCTCTCATCTTTCTCTTGACAATACCTCATAGATTCTTTATGGCAAAGGAGGGTAAGCCACAAAAGATCATTGCTACAGAGGCTGGCAGTTCACAGAGTGCTGTATCCAAGCATTATAATAACAAGTTGAGTGGAAGGAAAAACTGTGGGAGACAAAGGTGTTCAAGCAACCAGCATAACCGCAGCCTAGGTAAGACACTTCTTGCATTGTCTATTGAGTGGCTTGGCACAAGGAATGCAACAGTTGTAGCCCATGTGCTGGACACATCTGTGTGTGGTGGCTCTTGAAGCACTGACTCCAGCAGCAGTCCACTGCTTGTGAATCTCCCACAAATGTTTGAATGACCTTTTTTTAACAATCCTTTCAAGGCTGCGGTTATGCCAGTTGCTTGAACACCTTTGTCTCCCACACTTTTTCCTTCCACTCAACTTGTTATTATAATGCTTGGATACAGCACTCTGTGAACTGTCAGCCTCTTTAGCAATGATCTTTTGTGGCTTATCCTCCTTGTGGAGTGTGTGAATGACTGCCTTTTGGACATCTGTCAAGTCAGCAGTCTTCCCATAATGTGTAGGCTACTAAACCAGACTAAGGACCATTTTAAACGCTTAGTAAACTTTGCAGTGTTTTGTGTTAATTATTCTAATTTATGAGATAACTAGCTGGTGCCCGATGCAGATGCATCGGGATTCTAGCAGAGCGAGTCTCTGACTCGCAATGGCCGCTTCGCGCCAATGCTTCGCGCTGCTAAGCGACTCGCCATGCACGCTGCGGGGCATAGCGAGTCGCCTTAGAACTGCTCGCAATGGCCGCTGCGCGGCAATGCTTCGTCGTATCCACATGACGACATTGACTCGCAGCGTGAGCGGACTCAAAGGGGCAAAATCCCATTCGTGATTATATAATAGATGAGTTTGGGTTTTCATTGGCTGTAAATCATAATCATAAAAAATAACATGAATAAACAATTGAAATAGATCACTCTGTTTGATATTACTCTATATTCTATGCATTTCACTTTTGTAATGAATTGCTGAAATAAAGTATCTTTTTGATGATATTCTAATTTTTTGAGATGCACTTGTAGCTCTAATCTCAGAGGATGCACCCTGCTGCCACTCCAATTCATTATTTAAACTCACTCCTTACTCTTCCCTGTGCCAGTTATAGTTATTCTATGCTGACCTCCCAGGAGAAGTTGTCCTAGTGGAAGCTGTGGAGTTACATTTGTTGTATGATTCCCATTTGTTTGTCTTTCTCCCAGTGTTGTCTTATTGTGGTTGTAAGTCTAGTGCCTTGCTGCTCTATTCCCTAGCCAGGACTAGACCAAAGTCAGCCAGAACTTAGACACCTAAATGTGAGCAGTAGGACCCATCCAAGAATGATAGGGAGTGCAGGGTTCAGTCTCAGATGATTGTTTAGGGGTCACCCCCTCTCCCTATTGTTACATTTTTCTTAATTTTCCCTTCATTGGCGTCACATGTCTGGCGTCGCCCCACTATGTTGTGACATTTACCCTCAGTCACAAATTTACCTATGCTTCTATGTAATAATTAACTGTGTAAGAAATTTAATGATAAGATGTTGCTTTTTCTATTCTTAAAAAACAAAGTAATCTTCTGCTTTTATATTGAGGTAGGAGGCTCACTTCTGCACAGGGGCCCACCAAGGAATTCTCCCATTCTCCTGTAGCCTCTTTACAGATTTTATCTCAAATGTCTTATACAGCAATGCAACCAACAAAGCCATATCCCCAAAACCAACAAAAATAACGATAACATTTGTATACTATAATACTGCACCACAAATTAAATTGTGATTTTCACAATGTCCATAAATCTTACAACCCAATGCAATAGCAAATCAACCAAAAGGGGGCATTGAAAGACTAAACTAAGTGAATATATTGCTATTTAAAATTAATGTGCTGATAACACAGACAACTCATTTGAGGGAGTAATTAAAAAAAATATTACCAGATATTTGTTACTTTGGAACATTGGAGACTTGTATGCAGATGGAGAATTTAAAGGAAGTAAGTGATAACCACATAGTTGAGAGACTATAAAAGAGACCTTGATGTTTGACAGTTGTAATAACCTGCAGAGTGCTCTAATGGCTCAGGGATCAGGTGCAGAGTACAGCAATAACAAGAGCTGAATAATTATCACAGCCATATCTGTATAACCAAAGTCCCTGAGTATGAACTATATAAGGAGGCTTCTGCTGCCTCTCCAAGATTTCCTGAAATGTTAAATCACTGAACAGGGAGCACTTTCAGCATTAGTGCTGCCCAGTTAGAAAGAAATAAAGCACACAAACCCCCAGTGCCTGTTCTAATGTCTTTGTTAATTATGAATTATGGGTAAACATGCAGACTCACAGAGGTCACGGCTGTCAGCAACAATACTTTTCAAGAAGGATTCTTATGGGGGTCTTTCTAATCTGCTATAATACCCTTTTATTGTATATACATAGAGTGTGCCAAATATAAAGGGGAAAATCCTATTTGCCATTAGACAAAGTCCTTACAATTTGCACGTTTTGTACATGAGAACCGCATTCGGTCCGCACATCGCTTGATCAAACATAATGCTTGCAAGACTTAAATAATTTTGATTACCATCATGATCTAAAATTGAATTATGAAAAATATCCCAGAATAGGATATGGTTGACCAATATTCTAATATTCATAGCTAGATATTGTGGAGAATCAAATAGTACTGTCATTACCTGTAGAAGATTATATTCATCCAAGCAATATCTTGTCAATATAGAATTTACAAATAGGATTACATGTGCAATTGATGCACTGAACTCTTAGAATTCGCTATAGTTTTATAATCCATCCAAATAGTTGTACACACCTCATATTTGTTCCAGAAGTTTCTATTACATTCATTGAAATGAGGTTATTTGTTCAGCAGGTGCAGGGATTCTTGCAGGCAACACTCACAGAATGCTTTTCTAAGGCCGGCTTCAGACTGCGTGTCTGATCCGATCCGTAGCTGTCGGCTTGAGGCAGACAATAATCCCATTACCCATCAGCTGGTGTAGTTGAAAGAATTAATTCATTCTATGACCTGTGAGATGTGTTAGGGTACCTTTACACGCCGCAATATCTTGTGGCGATATGAGGCGATCTAACGTGCGCATGCACTTTTTTCATGGTCGCCTCAGATCGCCGATAGCACCATTACACGCCACAATTTCGCCCTCAACCTAAGGCGATGTGTCACCCCGGAAATCGACTCACACACAGCAGAACCAATCGACTTCCCTCGCCGCTTCACATGCCACAATCCCCAAAGGAATGTGGGCGTTCATGTTCAGCGCAGCGAGAACATAGGCATGCCAGAATGGGGCAATCCGGGAGAATCTGGTTTTCACTTAATGCACGATCGCGGCCAGCTCCCTGCTGGCCACGGTCGGTTCTGTGCTCCCCAGCTGCCTGACAGCAGGATCCTCTGCTCCCCCCGCAGCCTCCCCACCTGATCCTAAGTTAGGATATGGTGGGCAGGCGGTGGGGGGAGCGGAGGATCCTGCTGTCAGGCGGCAGGGAAGCTGTCAGCGACTGTCAGGATTGTTTAAAAGCCGGCGGCTTTTTACCGCTTGCTTTTAAACAATGAAATGGGGAATTGCAGGTTTTCCCTCTGCTGCCAGACCTATTTATAGGGTCCAGCAGCAAAGGAATTGCATTTCCCTTGATTTAAATTGGACTTGTTACTGTGCGAGTAATCGCTAGGAAACTCGCAGAGTACCGAGTAGAGCTAGTACCGTACTATTCGCCGAGTAACGAGTAGTAATGAGTAGACTCGCTCATCCCTAGAAAGGAGTCTTTTATACAGGTGACAATTTAAGACAGCTGACTTTAATGCAGGTTGCAAGTTGATTAGGAGCATTTAACTCATCTGTAGGATCCAGAACTCCTAATGGTTGGTAGGGGGTCAAATACTTATTTCTCTCATCAAAATGCAAATACATTTATATAATTTAGACAATATGATTTTCTGAATTTTATTTTTGATATTCTATCTCTCACTGTTAAAATTAAACTACCCTTAAAATTATACACTGTTCATGTCTTTCTCAGGGGAAAACTTACAAAATCAGCAAGGGATCAAATGATTATTTCCTTCACTGTATACTATACAATAAATAATACTTAACTAGTGGCGTCTGTCATCAACTTCCGCCATGATCGTGTCGTCCTATCACGCAGTTGGCCAGAGGCCAGGACAAGTTCTGAGCGCCATATTCAGACACCCAAATGATTGAAATTCAAATATGGTGACCGCTAGCAGCAGAAGCAACACACGAAAGCAATGCTGCATATATCCTCATTTTAACAAAAAAAAAATTGGGATGATGGAAATAATAAAATCCTTTGAATGTTTGTTTCAGGAAAAAATGTTGCCTTTTATGCCCAGCCCAAAAGCTACTACTATTTACAGAAATAGGTTCTTCAAAGTAGCCACCTTTTGCTTTGAGTACTGATTTGCACACTCTTGGCATTCTCTTGATGAGCTTCAAGAGGTAGTCACCAGAAATGGTTTTCACTTCACAGGTGTGCCCTGTCAGGTTTAATAAGTGGGATTTCTTGTCTTATAAATGGGGTTGGGACCATCAGTTGTGTTGTGCAGAAGACTGGTGGATACACAGCTGATAGTCCTACTGAATAGACTGTTAGAATTTGTATTATGGCAAGAAAAAAGCAGGTAAGTAGAGAAAACCGAGTGGCCATCATTACTTTAAGAAATGAAGGTCAGTCAGTCCGAAAAATTATAGAAAACTTGGAAAGTGTCCCCAAGTGCAGTTGCAAAAACCATCAAGAGTTATAAAGAAACTGGCTCACATGAGAACCGCCCCAGGAAAAGAAGACCAAAAGTCACCTCTGCTGCAGAGAATAAGTTCATCCGAGTCACCAGCCTCACAAATCGCAGGTTAACAGCAGCTCAGATTAGAGACGAGGTCAATGTCACACAGAGTTCAAGCAGTAGACACACCTTTACAACAACTGTTAAGAGGAGACTTTGTGCAGCAGGCCTTCATGGTAAAATAGCTGCTAGGAAACCACTGCTAAGGACAGGCAACAAGCAGAAGAGACTTGTTTGGGCTAAAGAACGCAAGGAATATACATTAGACCAGTGGAAATCTGTGCTTTGGTCTGATGAGTCCAAATTTAAGATCTTTGGTTCCAACCACCGTGTCTTTGTGCGACACAGAAAAAGTGAACGGATGGACTCTACATGCCTGGTTCCCACCGTGAAGCATGGAGGAGGAGGTGTGATTGTGTAGGGGGTGCTTTGCTGGTGACACTGTTGGGGATTTATTCAAAACTGAAGGCATACTGAATCAGCATGGCTACCACAGCATCTTTCAGTGGCATGCTATTCAATCCGGTTTGCCTTTAGTTGGACCATCATTTATTTTTCAACACCACAATGACCCCAAACACACCTCCAGGCTGTGTAAGGGCTATTTGACCAAGAAGAAGAGTGATGGGGTGCTACGCCAGATGACCTGGCCTCCGTAGTCACCAGACCTGAACTCAATCGAGATGGTTTGGGGTGAGCTGGACCTCAGAGTGAAGGCAAAAGGGCCAACAAGTGCTAAGCATCTCTGGGAAATCTTTCAAGACTGTTGGAAGACCATTTCCGGTGACTACTTCTTGAAGCTCATCAAGAGAATGCCAAGAGTGTGCAAAGCAGTAATCAAAGCAAAAGGTGGCTACTTTGAAGAACCTAGAATATAAGACATATTTTCAGTTGTTTCAATTTTTTGTTAAGTATATAATTCCACATGTGTTAATTCATAGTTTTAATGCCTTCAGTGTGAATCTACAATTTTCATAGCCATGAAAATAAAGAAAACTCTTTGATTGAGAAGGTGTGTCCAAACTTTTGGTCTGTACTGTATGTGTTTGTCTTTAAGAGCTGCATGGTTGACGGTTGTGAGGGTCTTTGCCTCCTGTGTTGTACTCCAGAACCTTCTCACCATCAAAGATACCTTTGGGATCAGGGCCATTCAGGGTTCCTAGACTAGGGTCAAACTAGTTTCCCTGGTCACCCTGCCTGTAACTGCCATTCCCTTATCATTACGCCCTACACTGTGACATTATCAACAGCCCCTACTTTTTTCTTGAGACACTATGTCTCAGACTGCTTCAGCTGATGCATTTTCTCGCCTGATGCAGACCATCTCTGAAGAGGTAACTGGTCTGCGGACTCAGGTAGTGCAACAGCTGCAACAAGTCATGGGTTACCTGACGTTGGCTCATGCTCAGGCCATGCCAGAACCCAAGGTCTCTCTTTCATATAGGTTTTCTGGGGGAAGAGGCAAATTTTTTGTTTTCTGTAAAGCCTGTAAGCTGTATTTCAGGCTCCGGCCCCGTTCATCGGGGAAGTGAGGAACAGCAGGTTGAGGATTATAGTCTCCCTTCTTAAAGGGGACCCCCAGACCTGGGCCTTTTCCCTCACCATCGTTGCGGTCGGTGGACGGGTTTTTTTGCTTCTCTGGCTCAGGTATACAGCGAACCTGATAGGGTGACCTTTGCTGAGTCTAATCTCCGTAAACTCAAGCAGGGCACACAAGCATTGGAGGAGTACTGCTCGGAGTTTCGGGGATGGGCGACTGACACCCAGTGGGACGACCGAGCCCTCCGGAGTATATTCTGCTTGGGTTTGTCAGCTAGGCTGCAAGACACCCTGGTGCAGTACGCCGCACCTGAGTCATTGGAGGCTGCGATGGCCCTAGCCATACGGGTTGACAGACACCTAAGGGAGAGACCGAGACCTGCTTTGTCTCCTGTACCTATCCCTGCTGAGGAGACTTTACCCGATGAACCCATGCAGTTGGGGGTAGTAGGTTCTTGTGTTAAACCTCCTGTGGCTACTTTTCACCAAGTGGGCGGAGCATGTTTTTTCTGTGGAAAATCTGACCTTTTTATTAAGGTTTGTCCACTTCGTTCCAAGACTACGCAGTCTCAGAAGCAGCCTACCTTGGGCCGTTCAGAAGGAGACGACCAGAGAGTTTATCTTTCTTCCTGGCTAAGTCTCCATTCACACTGTCTGCCAAGGTGGTGGTGGATGGTAAGACCGAGACTGTGCCAGTTCTGGTCGATAGCGGAGTGGGGGTCAATTTGATGGATTCTCACTTTGCTCAGGCTCATGGTCTCACCAGCAGTGCTTTAGTGAGACCCATTCCCATTGCCTCGATTGATTCAGTTCCACTCAGCCAGAAGGTCCTCTCCCAAGTGGTCCGTAATTTGAACTTGAGCATAGGAACTCTCCACCAGGAGGTTCTGTCCTGTCACCTCTTGGAGAACCTACCCACTCCCATTGTATTGGGCCTTCCCTGGCTGGAGAAACACAACCCAGTGATTGACTGGCGGGCCAGAAAGGTTGCAACTTGGGGGCTTTCTGTGTGAGTAATTGCCTTGCTACAACTATTTCTACCATACTGGTTGCACCAACTTTTACCCCACTTCCAGAAGTGACTGGGAGTGTGCCTGGAAAAGTGGATGGAGTCCAGACTACACCTTGGATCAATGGTGGGTCTAGGCGTCGTTCCAGGAAGAGGGGTCGGGGAGGGACGGTGGTTCCTGCTATGCACTCCAGGGGAGGGAACCCTGGGCCCCGGGTGGACACTGCTGCAGTTTACCGTCCTGGATGCGTGCCCTGTACCTGTGACCGCAGATTTCAAAATAAACGTGCAGGTCCAGACCTGAGAGTTATTGCGTATGTGCGGGTGTTGTCCAAACACATCAAGTGGAATTGTGCTGCTGGGCCTCCTGGTTCTGGGGTTATAGGACCGTTTCGATATCGGCCATGTGTAATCCTGTGCTGTACCGCCTTGACCTTCCTCCAGGTTTGGCAACCTGTAATGTCTTTCATATCTCGTCACTCAGGAGATGTGTACTTATTTCGGATGTGCCATAGTCGAGTCCGGAGGTCTCTCTTAAAAATGGGGGTACTGTCACGCGCTTAGTTGGCGCTGACATTGCTGGATGCTGCTGTGTATGTGTTTGTCTTTAAGAGCTGCATGGTTGACGGTTGTGAGGGTCTTTGCCTCCTGTGTTGTACTCCAGAACTGCATTCACTATTAGGTTCAACTGCTGGTTGAGGGGATAATGTGTGTCTCACATGAACTGCCCGCCCCCTAGCCTTTAAGCAGTATCTCCTTCCACCAGGTGGTGCTGCTGATATACTCTCACTCTATGCCTGGAAGCTGTGCTGTGCTGACCTGTGTGTTTGTGTGGCTGATGTCCTTTCCTTTGGAGCTGCTGTATCCCAGTTCTGTGGAAGGAGGTGAGGGGGGAATAGCGCAGGGCTGATGGAGGAGATTTAGGGAGAGGTTGGAGGCCCGAACCTTCTCACCATCAGAGATACCTTCGGGATCAGAGCCATTCAGGGTTCCTAGACTAGGGTCAGACTAGTCTTCCCTGGTCACCCTGCCCGTAACTGCCATTCCCTTATCATTATTCCCTACACCATGACACAAACTCTGTCTTTTGGCAAAGATCAACAGTAGTATTGTTTGAAAAGGCGGCATAATACAAGGGGTCTGCCCCAGTAGATTGATACATTATGCACACTGATTAGCAATGTCGGGTGGCTTGAGTCTCCCTTGCTCTGGCTTTCTGGTTTGGAGGGATGAAGAACGGTTATTGGGAGCCTTTCTCCTGTTAGAAAATGTTACAAGAGACCGCATCTTAGTGCACATTTTTGTGGAACTATTTAGTCACTTTTTTAGCACACTAAGGTAGAAATCACAATCTAAAAGGGAAAAAAATCAGGAGCAGTATGATGTACCACCCACTCCATCCCCAGCTTCATACAGTCTTAGCACTAGCTTCCTCCAACAAACTACTGCATGAAATTCACTGTCAGGCAAAGTTCACAGAAGTGTAAAATAAAAATTGCTTGATTTTGAAACAGAAAAATGGACACTCTTTTGTCATCCGTATGACATCTGAATTTATACACCAGCAGTGAATAAAATTTACAAGACCATATACAGCTTCCTATGTTAAAGGGGTTATCCGAGACTTTTTATCCTATAGATGTAGACACCTATTAGTTATTGGTTAAGTAGCTGCCTATGTTAATCAAGCTCTCCTGGCTGAGAACGTTAACAGAGCGTTCTAGATGGCGATTCTCCTACTTCTTTTGACTCATTAATAGAGCAGTCATTTCTCTTCTGCTCTGCTCGGTCAATGAAATGTCAATGCCAGCGTCATATTGATTGACAGCCAACTTTCTGCAGTAAGAAGGTGGGCAACCAGGTGTTAATCAATATAACATCAGCAGAGACACCAACAAAGAGAAGCCACTGCTCTGTTGACGTGACATCTCAGTAAGCAAGAGAATTACAGAATCACCGGCAGGAGAAGTCCGTGACCACTCTGAGCCAGAAGAAGTCATTGCAAGGCAGAACAGACAGGTAGTTAGCAACTATCTGCTGATAAATATTTAGCCTCATAAAGGGAAAAAATTCTGATACCACCCATTTTTTGTGTTCCATTAATGTTTATTGAGAAGTAATTAGTTCACATACAGGCAAACATCAACAAACAGAAAATTAACATTGGCAAACTGGCAAGTAACAAACAACCAGATCCCACCTAAAGTGGACAAGAATGAGGGGGAGGGAATTGGAACGGGGGAAGGGTTAGATTGCGAGTCCTAATAATAAGGAATACCTTATAACAGAGAGTACTTTGTGACCTTAGAAGAACAAGAGAAAAGGAGGCTAGGGGGAGTGCCTGCACGAAGCAAACACCCATGGGCTACCATCATTCTAAGGCACCCATATTATCCTGCGCATCCTATAGGATCGGAGAGGCTAGAGGATGGGATGGCAATAAAAAACAGATCTTTAGAATCTTCTCTCTAGAGAGGCAATCCAGAGATAGGTAGTATTCATATTGGAATATTGTATTGAGTCTCTCCACCACCTCTACAAGGACTGGGTGGTCTGGGACCTCCATCTAACCGCAAGACTGATTATGGCGGCAGTGACTATATGCAAGACAATTCCTCTAAAGTCATGGGGAACTATATCAATCCCTGCCAGATGGGGGGTGAGAACTAAATCAATAGCTGTGATTGTTTTCAAAAGACTGGCTATAACTGTCCAGAAAGATACTATTTGGGGGCGAAACCACCACAAGTGGACCATGGTGCCCCTCTCTCTGCAATGTTTCCAGCATAGAAGGGACTGGTTGGTGGCAAAATGGGCCAGATGCTTTGGGGGTTACTACCTGCTTAGATGGATCTTTTTAAGCATGGCAATAAATCAAAAAAAAAATGGATGTTATATGGTTGATCCATATGGGATATATTTTTGTTTTTTGCACCCATGGACTTTACAGATACTGTAAGTCTCATCTGAAATTCAGAACAGACTAGTGCATGCTGCAATTTTTTTCACATAGACATTCAGTCTGTAAAAAAGGGTAATCTGAACAGCATAATTGAACAAGAATGATGCTACTATTGTCCGTTTGAGGTCAGATTTTTATACCCAGACCAAAAATATAGTTGTGGAGCACTAAGGGCTACGGGACTCAGCAACTGGGCCAGTAGTCAGGTTCATGGTGGCAATACCCAGTGCTGTGGCCCTGGCTCACTTTGAGAAGGGAGAGTAAAAATAGAGAAATAAAAATAATAAATGTCATTTTAATAAATAAGTATCATCTTCCTCACCAGAGGCAGAAAGTGCTTCAGCACCAGAACCGGAGCAGCCCGCCAGAACACATATGTGGCCTGAAGCGCCACTGTGCTACCCGCATTGTGCCTCATATTTAGTGAGGTCAAGATCCAGCGCTGGTCTCAGATGCCAGAGGAGGTCATGAGGAGCTTACAATCAGGAGGTGAGCTATTCCCCATGCCAGCCAGGAGCAGCAGAGGTCAAACTCATCTGTGATTTTTTCCTGAAGAAGGGTGCTTGTACCCCCGAAACACGTAGAGAATAAAAAATCACCATCAAAATGTTTGAGTTCTGTAAATGAGTAATTTCTTCAAACCGTAGAGTGGTTCGGATACCCCATTCCATTGTTTTCCTTCGTGCACCTTACAAAATTGGGGGAGCTGCTGCAGACCGTCATCAAGATTAAAATCCGCACATGCTATTTGGTGCAGTTGTGCCTGTAATAACCTGAAAAAGGTGAGCAAGATTCTATTTTTGTTCCCCTCTTGTTCACACAGGTAGACCATATTTGCATTTTTTCCTCTCCAGATACTGCATCTAAAGGGCCCCCTCCCAGCAACTATCCTAATGGCAGGGACCAAACAGGCCTGTCTTCTTTTTTGAGGAAATTAGGCTTGTTGATAATTTTGCCCAAGAGTGGTTGCATGAATTTAAGGCCTATGACTTTCATGACCAAAGTACCCGAGGCATGATGGTGGCATACATACAGGATAGGGTGTTTGGCTTCATAGCCAAAGAAGGTACTGGTCATTAGTACTATGTCAACCAGTCCATCCTGCTGCATGACCATCTTCCCAAAAGACCCTGCACACTCTATGTTGGGGAGGAGGTCAACTTCATGAAGGTGAAGGGCAGCAAATGGTGGTTTGTGGTTGGAGTCAGGTTGCCACTGCAACTGATTTTAAATACTGGCAGCAGGGGACCATCCTAGAGAAAATGTAATGTCAGATCAAGCCGTCCCCTAATTCCTCCATCCTCTTATCCAGGGGTGGCCATGATGGGGTATGCTGGGAGCAGGTGTGGTGGGGAGCCCCTGGAGGAGAATCCACCCCACATCCCCGGAAGGTGGTCCGGCAGCGGAGTATCATGAAGAACGGCCACCTCCATTCCGGGTAGCAATGAGAAAACTGCTAGGCAATGTTTCCTCAAAATAAAGAGAGCACTTGCCTAAAAAAAAGGCATGTTGCTGGGTCAATAGTTTGTATTTTGTTCAAAAAAGTACTTTTTTCAGTTGTTATTGAGATCTTAGAATAGCGAGGCTATTTTAGGTTCATTTTATTTTTATTTTATTTTTCACCTTCCCAAGTATAGCACTGGTTGCGCTTCCCCCTTCTGGATTAGCGAGCCTTTGGGCTACACCTCAAAGCCCTTAACGGACTGCACCCTTAATGAACCATCATAATGGAATCTGCTGATCCCTGTAGGACTTTCCTCATATATACTGTGCATATTGAGACTTATTATAGTCTGGGCTAAGTGCTAATGGGTTACCCTCGCTGATCACTGCGGTGCCACAGACTTCTCTAATGCACAGCTGGGTTTCCACAGCAGGTACCTACTACATGCAACACCTTCCAACCTGGCACAGTTGGGACAGCTCAACTTGCTGCCCTTATGCAAGATCCCCTATAAATACTGCTGCTGAGGGAGGAGTTAGTCAGAGTGTGCAGACGCTAGGAGAGCTGCGAAGACGTCCTGGTGGTCGGTGCCGCGGTAAGGCCCGAACAAGTGACCCAGAGGGCCATTCTACGTCCCACCAGCCTAAGTGGTGATGACTCACCGTGGCCGGGTTCTGCATGTCGCAGGTGTTGACTCTCCTCTTGTCACGGAACCGCGCCTGTGGCTGTGGGGCCCGGTGCTCCAAATCAATAGGGGGATGATGGCTGAACAGTAGGGATGTTGATTGTCCTGTGAGAGGTCCGGTAACTGTACCGGCGCTGCGGGGCCTCCGGGGGCCAGGAGCTGCGCAAGATGTTGTGAGGCAGCTGCGGTAATACTGCTGTTAGGCTCAGGAATCAGATGCAGACACTTCAGAGTCTTTTTAAGTACCTTTACTGATGGTTTTCGGGTACGCCAGACCGGGATAGTGAAGTCAGCACTCCTGGAGGCTCACAGCAAGCAGTTGTAGTAGGCTTCCTTTCTCTGTTTCTCTGATTAAGGTCGGGTGGATGTGGAATCCAGCCGGACCAGGCAGTGTGTTCAATGGAACTTGCTTCACCTGGTTAGCAGCACTGAGGGCACTGTAAAAGGGTTTGAGCAGGATCAGTACTCTTCCCTGGGCTCTCGCTGGTAGGTGCTTCAGGTGGAACAGGGGGCTAGACTCCCTGTGGTTTGTGCTGGTTCTCTGTGGTGGCTGGGTAGCTCTCACAGCTCGGTTCCAGAAACCGGTTAGTAAGGAAAGAGTCAGAATAACTCTGTTTTCCTTGAGAGGTGTTCTCCTTCTTCCTCTGACCCCAATTGCAAGGGTCTCCTCACTGCTAGCTGGCTGATTGGGCCTGGTGTGTCCCTCATAAGATGGAGGTTTCACACTGCCTGCTGCTCTTGTAGTGTCTGCACACACTCTGAAGTTTCTCCCTCCAAGACTCTATTTATAGGGGGGAACTGGCTCAAAGTGACCAGTGGAGCTCCCCCTAGAGGTTCGGGGTGAAACCAGGTGTTCTAAGGTGTAGTAATGTTGTTAGGTGTTTTGTGAGTTTGCTTTGCTGTTACTTGCTCCTATCGTGCCCCAAGGAGTTCTGTGGTGCCCAACAAGGTGCCAGGGTGCCACAGGGACAGAAGGCGAGGAGCAGATAGCCAAGAGGGAGTGAGGAACTTTGAGAAGGTTTGTCCAAAGAAGTACTGGATATTGGGGATCCGCACCTGTGGGATACTCTAGGACCACAGACAACCCCGTCACACCATGGAGGACTCGGCCACCAGGTTATCCCCTGTGAGTGGAGAGAGGGAGCAATGCGACACAGCAATGCGACACCGCAGTGATCAGCGAGGGTAACCCGGAGACCGCACAGGAGGAGAGACAGACACCACAGTCAGGAAGAGAGAGGAGGCAAGTCTGGCTGCAAGCAGGCTGTGATTCAAACAATACATAGGAAGAGAGGAGGCCTTATACCCACTTGCTGTGGGGACCCACTGTGCAACCTAGTCACCTGTTAGTGCCCTGGACGTCTTTACCTGCCAAACATCAGTAAAAGGTAAAACAGACTTTGCAGTGTGCGTGTATAATTCCTCTCCACTCCCAGTGCCCCTCATAGACTGCTCCAGCACTCCCTATACCATCCCAGCTCCATCACAAGCTGCCTCTTCTCACTACGCTGCCCCAGAGGTCCAGTCCTACCTGTGGAGGATTTTACCACACTAGCCACAATACCAGCTACCTCCGGCGGACTGTGGCGGTGCTGGTGCATCTCACCAAAAAGTACAGGTGGCGTCACGACAAACTTTGTACATAATCCCCTGTAAACATCACCCCTTTTTGAAAGATAGGCCCAGTCCCCGTGACAACGCTCAAGTCCTCGGAGCCTGACACCCGAGTACCACAGAGCCTGGGCGCAACATATCTTTTACTGGCATCACGAACAAGATCCCGTGCCCGATATTACTGGGTACTGTGAGCCGTGTTATTGACTGTATTGAGTGACTGTGTAAACTACGCCGCCATTACTGTGCCAAAGAGCGAGAAGAAAGGGGACGTGCCAGCCTGTAGAGCGCAAAACTGAAACTCACCCCTCGCTCAGCCGAACATTCCCGAGCGCAGCGGCCTAGTCCGGAAACTCCCGAACTAATTAACTCTTTAAGGACTGGCTATAATTCACTAGGGGGGCCTCCAACATGTTGGCCTCCTCCAGCGACGACGACTGTGCGTACGCTGATCCCACGAATTACACCGAAAGACCTTTGGCTGCCTCCGGTAGCACTGCCAGCACCTCCAGCGCCCCGGGTGCACTCGCCCCGATAATTCCAATGTCACTCCCACACATCCCGGGGGCCAAGTGGTTGCCCTAGTATGACTGACGCCCTGATACATTAGATGAGTTTAAACGAAAAATCAATAGCGTCCTAGATATGTATGCGATGACCGGCCAACAACGCACTGCTGTGGTACTCAGACAGTTAACCGGCGCAGCAGAGAAAAAAGTGCATCCTAGTGTGCTGCTGAAAGCAAATCTGCCTCTGCTATATTCAATAAACTGAGAGCTACCTTCGAGGAGTGCAATGAGGCTGATATACGCATGCGCTTCCATCACTGCTACCAGAGGCAGGGAGATGATATATGAGCTTATGCCTGGCATCTGGAAGAAGCACTGTGCGCCCTTATACATGTCAGCCCCACCAGTGTACCCGATGAAAACAAACTCCTCATTGAACAATTCACTCGGGGACTGCTATCCCCTGAGGACAGTAAGACTGTACGTTGGTGGTTATTGAGCAATCCAGAAGCTGACTTTAACACCCTGAAAGAGATGGCCATCAAAGGGTTAAAGCCGGTAGAGACCCATGAAGCTGCTATTAAGCGGTGGTGCAGTGGTGAGGTGCAGGCTACTTCCAAACCATTACCCTTGTCTGCAGCCACGCACAATGTACAATCTGCTCAGCCTGACAAATACAAGTCCCTGCGGGCTGAGATGCGTGCTGAGATACGTCAGATGAATAAAAACATCGCTAAGCTAATGGACGCTCTGCAGTTACAGCAAAGCCAATCGCTGGCACCAAGACCCCAACCCAAACCTCAGCCGCTGATTCAACTTGCCGACAGTCCGGAGGAGGTACCATGCATGCGAGGGAAGCAAGCCACAATGTACCGAGGGAGAACCACTGACCGCTACAGCTCCACTGGGGAGTCCATCTGTCCTTTAAACGGGCAGTCCCTGGGGGCCAGGGCCACACCTCAGGATTAGATCAACAGGGCCCAGCCACCTGGTACAAAACCTTCATCGGACAGAGGCCGTTTCTGTCCATTGTACTGAATGGCATCCCGACACCTACTCTGCTGGACACCGGGTCGCAGGTGACCACCATCCCCTATATCCTTTATAAGAAGTATTGGGCTGATGCAGAACTGAAACAGCCTGAAATAGAGCTTACCCTTAACGCATCCAATGGTGAACCACTCACTGTGATGGGGGATAGGGAAGTGCCCACAAAGGTGGGGAGGGTGGAATTGCAGAACCAAGGGGTCCTTGTAGTAGCAGAAGCTAGTAATGCTAATGATCCCTATATTATACTAGGCACTAATGTTGTTAGCAATTGCATGGAGGAAGTTTTGTCTTTGCTTCAACAGATTGCAGATACTGCCAGACCTGGTCAAAGGAAGGTCCTCCAGCGTGAGATCAGAGCCATCCTGCACCATCAACAGGTAACAATTACAAGTGGCGAAATTGGTACTGCACAGGTGACAGACCCATTGTCTATTGTGATTCCCCCAATGAGAGAAATGATGATTTGGTGTCGAGCAGCTATAGGTCTGAGAGGGCAGCACTATCAAGCATTAATAGAGCACGTCAGCACAGAGCACAGACCTACACTGTTGACAGCCAGGGGGATGGTGGACGTACACAATGGGAGAGTACCTGTTCGCATCTTAAATTGTGGCAGTGAGGAGGTTAAATTACCTAAGTATACCACCGTTGCCAAATTGTACACAGTCAGTAACAACAAGATCCAAACAGTGCAACCCTAACCCCACAAAAAAAGGGCAAAACCTGACCAAACAACTGGGCCACTGGAGGACTGGTGCCAGCAGCTCCATGTCGGAACTGAAACCACTCCTGTGTATGAAAAGCATGGTGCGTACCGGGTAGTTCAAGAATTCAAATTAGGATAAAAGGGCCCAACATCACATCCCCACAGGTACACATCCACCATTCAAAGAGCGGTACAGTCCTATTCCACCTGCACATTATCAAAAAGTCAAGGAAATGTTACAGGACATGAAGGACACAGGGGTTATACGAGATAGCTGTAGTCCCTGGGCAGCTCCATTAGTCCTTGTCAGGAAAAAGGATGGCAGTATTAGAATGTGTGTGTAGACTAAAGGCACATAAACCGCATAACACACAAAGATGCTTACACGTTATCCTTAGCTGCATTGAAATCTGCCAACTACTTCTTTACCTTAGGGTACCGTCACACCTGGACATATCGCCGGCGATTTCACAGGCGACGCTGAGGCGTGGCCTGTCGCCGGCGACATCGCCAATGCGTCACCCAATGTAAATTCAGAAAGATGATGGGAGTGTAGGCGTGCTACGGTCCGCGCTGCTCCAGGGCTTAAAAAACTCACCAAAGAGGCAGTCAGATTTCCATCCTTTATTCTCCTCTTCCTACGCGTTTCGGCGCCTAGCCTGGCACCTTCATCAGGTATATCCCTGATGAAGGTGCCAGGCTAGGCGCCGAAACGCGTAGGAAGAGGAGAATAAAGGATGGAAATCTGACTGTCTCTTTGGTGAGTTTTTTAAGCCCTGGAGCAGCGCGGACCGTGGCACACCTACACTCCCATCATCTTTCTGGATTAAACCACTGTTCAGTGGTCGGTGGAGGTCCTGCAGCAGCTTGGAATAATATTTCCAAAATGCCTTCAAACCAGTTGTGGGGATCACAACTGCACCAGGTGAGTGGCTTCTCGGCATCACCCCATTACCATCAGTGTCACTAGTGATAGGGCACTATTGCGCCTCTTGTCCCCCACTCTTTTATATTTTTACAGCCCAATGTAAATTGGCGAGGGCGACACATCCGAGTGGTCGCCTGGTTTCACATCAGAGCTCTGAAACCAGACGACTATTCTTGGGCGATGTGTGCTGATCGCCCTGTGTAATATCTCATGAGCGATGTCAAGAGCGACAGCACCCATCGCCTAAACCATTCCTGTAGGTGTTTCTGGGCGTATTTACTACCTCTGGCGGTCTGCATGGATTGGTGGCAGCTCGAGCGTTACGATTGGTCGTCTTGTTTCTCGGCGCCATATTTGATGATGTGTGCATCCAAAGACTTTATTACCCAGAAGCGTACATACTGTACAGTACCGCATTGATGTGGCCTCTGTGTTTGCGGCTGTGTGTGTTCAAAATGCAGAGATGTGCGATGGGCAACAATGTGTGTTAACATCAACGCAATTACATGACAACTAATGTGTGCATCAAAGCGCTGTAGGAAATGTTAGGTGAACAATACATATGTCCCACATAACTGCAAACACACAAATATCTGTGCACACACACTTGTTCAAGGCTCCAATATTCTAACCTACAAAGCCAGAGTAATTTTATTAGCCAACATAGTAGCACAACACACATTACAATAAAGCGCCATACGGCTTCACTATACAATTACTCGTCACGCGAGCGCTGTGTTTTGCCTTGTTGGGCATGCCAATGCGTCTAGCAATAATCCGCTACACATCACATGAGAGTTGACTGAGCAGCCAATACGCACATGCATGCTTACATTGTACGATGTGGCGCGGCAAACTAGGACACAGTCATTGGTGTTTGTTTGCAACCAATCACACTTCTTCGAGGCGTCACACAACATAATGTTAACGCCTATCTCCGAGATGCGGCTCAAAGTTACGCCCACATCGCTAATGTGGTTGCTCTGTGTGACGCCGAAGCGGCCACCAGCGACTTGATCGCCCTTGGGCTTTGGGTGACGCTCAGGCAAGTTCCGGTCAGGTCATCGCCTGAGCGTCACCTGAGTTGTCGCCCCGTGTAAATAGGCAACACGCAAAAACGGGCACGCACACGTGCGTCGCCTGTGAAATCGCCGGCGATATGTCCAGGTGTGACGGTACCCTTAGATCTTACTAGTGGGTATTGGCAGGTGTCCGTAGCCGAGGAAGACAGAGAGAAGACAGCATTCGCAACACCTATGGGCCTATGTGAATTCAACAGCATGCCCTTCGGACTATGTAATGCACCCGGAACCTTCCAGCGATTAATGGAAAGTTGCCTGGGACATAAGAACTTTGAGACGGTACTGCTCTACCTGGAAGACGAGCTCGAAAAAGTGGAGTTACCTGCCTTTCATCAACTAAAGGTAAGAGTAACCGAATGCCAGCAAACCCGTCAAGACCCTTCTACAAGGACAGTAAACCCGTTGCCCCACTTCGGATGGAGAGAGGTGCAAGACAATGACCCTGCCGTCACTCTAATAAAACAACTGATAACCCAAGAGTCAGCGAAGCTGCCAGAAAATCCCCAATCTGAAGCCAAACATATGTGGAACGAACGAAGTAAGCTGTTCATATACCAAGATAAGCTTTGTTGGAGGTACATCAACCCAAGAACACACGAGATGGCCTGGCAAATCATCGTGCCAAAATCAGAAATCCCCATGGTCTTGAACGCCTATCACAACCAGACTGGTCACTTCGGATGGAAGAAGCTAGAGATGGTACTGAAGGATAGGTTCTTTTGGGTCGGCATGTGGATATCTATTGAAAAATGGTGTAAGAATTGTAAATCCTGCAGCGTGAGAAGAAAGGACTTACAGAGCCAGAAAGCCCAACTTCATCCCATCGTAACCAAGCAACCTCTGGAAATCGTCGCCTTGGACCATGTAAAACTAATTCCAAGTAGATCCGGCTATACTTACGCGTTGACCATGGTAGACCATTACTCGAGATTCTTAATGGTTGCCCCTGTAAAAGACTTAACAGCTGCAAAAGCTGCTAAAACTTTCCAAAATGTCTTCTGCAGACCATTGGGATACCCAGAACAAGTCCTAACAGATCAAGGATCAGCCTTTGAAGCAGAGATCTTCCAAGAGTTCTGCCAGATGTATGGGTGCAAAAGGATCAGAACAACCCCATATCATCCCAAAACCAATGGACTCTGTGAGAAAATGAACCATCTCATCATCGACATCGACATGCTAAAGATCTTACCGTTAGAAGAAAGAAACCAATGGCTGGAGAAACTACCTGACTTGGTTGACATGTACAATCACATTCCAGTAAGCTCTACAAACTGTTATAGATATATGGAAATAGGGGAGCGGTGCTTTCAAAGATGTTCACACTATGCTTTGCTATTTAGCATACTAAGTGTATTACACTGAAACATCACACCACTGGGCTGAATAAAAGTCTCTTTTTTCACCTATTATGGAAGTGCTACCTGCTTTCTTTTTCTATTATTCATGTGTTGGACGTCACATTTTTGCAGGACTGGTTGCACCCTCAAGTATTTATAAGATTGTGCTGTTCTTTTTTTCTTTATTAGATAGATAGTGTGGTGATGTGGCCCCTGGCCGGGTGCATCACACCGGTTATCAATGCAGGTCTCTGTTCACATGGGCTGGTTTTCCTGATTGTGTGTGCTGTGTGAAACCAACCTGAACACAATGGGGTTTCATGAGCCTAATGAGCAGCAGTGAGAGTGGGATGAGATCCATGAGGAATAGGATAATACTGTGTGAACCAACCTGAATGGTGCACAGGGGGTTAATCACATCTCAGGTCTGTGTGTGAGAGATGTGCTGATTGACTCACTGGATTGCAGCTGTGAGAGGCAGCCTGGATAAGAACCTGCCAGGTGTCTGAGTGAGGAGAGGACGATGGGAATCAGAGAAGTCCAGACCACTGCCATGTGAAGACGTGCTGGAAGTGATGGGAGCCTGCCAGCTCCATGCTAGTGCACCTGATGTGTGCATGCCAGCCAGTGTCCAGGACCGAGGACGGCTCAAGGGCCAGGTGGTCTTGTGTGTACTGAGTGACAGGGCTCCTGGTACTATTGTGGGCCCTGAGTGTGTAGCATATTGGTGTATGTAAAAATGCCATGAATGCTGTGTCATGCATGAGTCATAATGGTTTATGAAAAAGTGCCATGTGTGATGACTCGTGTGCAATAGGATGGGGAATGATCCCTGTCAGGGTGATAGACGGTGATAGCCGTCTTTAGAACCAGACTGAGGTCTGCAAGGGTCGGTGGGTGACGCCTTGAAGTTCTGGGGAAAACGTATGTGAATGTCCTGTAATGTAATGTCATATGGGAATGTCATTTAATGCAATGTAAGGACATGCATATTATATGTGAAAATGGAAATAGTGTTATGGTTTATGTCTTGAAAGCGGTTTATGACAGAAATTAATAAATCCGCTGCTTATGTTACGTTGAAATGTAGTCGCTGGTGTCATTTTCCCCGTGCCAAGCGGGTTCCCCTGGGGCGCTACCTCACAATAGATAGATAGATAGATAGATAGATAGATAGATAGATAGATAGTAGATAGATAGATAGAAAAAACCGGAGCAGCACAATTTTTCAAAGCTGAGTGCAAAGCCCTCCTACCACAATCCAAGGTATTATAGATACTGGAAAAATGGACGGCAGCCCTTCCTTTAGAATAGCAAATGTGGATTTTATTAACCCAGGGACTGCAACGTTTCCGCACAGAGCCTTTCTCAAGCAGTAACTGCTTACGTCTTGAGAAAGGCTCAGTCCCTAAACATTGAGCAGGAACGTAACCATTGTGACAGTGGCGCTGAAGCTTGCTAAGTAATAGTGTAGGAAGGTAATGTCTGGGTCAAAACAGTGGGGCTCCACTGTAAAATGGATTGAGCTATGTTTGGCAGCTTTTGGGCCCCATTGAATGTGTTTTCTAGGCACTTGATTTTGCCTTCCATGGATGAATAGGGTTCGAAAGTTCGTCAAACTGTTCACAAATCTTTTAAGTGAGCATATGCCCATTTAATGAACTGAACCCGAACTTCAAAAGGTTCGCTCATCACTTGACAACAACACTCATCAGAGTGGCTGGCTCAATTCTGAGCTTAGCAAGACTCGGCAATGCTGATAAGAGTTGTAGTCAGTACCCAGCGCCTGTGAATAGCTGTACTTTACTGCTATTCACAATTGTAGTCAGTACCCAGTTCTGTGAATAGCTGTACTTTACTACTATTCACTGTTAAAGGAGGTGCATTCCTGGATCGTGGACTATGGCAGAACTTTGTGGGAACATTTTTGATAATAAATTGGGGAACAAGAGATAGTGTGGGGGAGTCTTTATTCAAATAAACTATTTTTTTCTCTGTGTGTTTCTTCACTTTAATTTTACTGGGTTATTAATGGAAGTGTGTGATAGATCCCTCTCCATTACTAACCACTAGCCTTGATGACAGCTGACATTACACAGTTGAAATTAACACCCAGAAATATTACTCCCATTACCACTGCACTAGGACAATTGGGAAGAGCCACAGCAAAGCACCAGAATTTGCGCATGTAATATGATGCGCCAATTCTCCAGTGGCTGAGGGCTGGAATATTTAGGCTGGGAAGGGCCAAAAAAATGAGTCTTCCCAGCCCACAACTGTATGCTTTACGTTGGCTAGTTAGCAAAAAAGGGGGGACCCTATGCCTTTTGTTAAAATGATTTATTTACTTCCCAAAAGTGACCTGGGAGTGAGAGAAGCATCCAGGCATCCTCCCCATGCTGTTCTCATTCAATTTAAGCATTCTTTCCATCTAGTTCAGGGATTTTCCTTCCCCCACACCCAGTCCTTCCAGGGAATCTGCTGGAAAACTGCTTGAGTTCCCTATTGACTTTCATTATACCTGTTACTCGAATCAAACTCGTACGAGTGTCCCACCCGGTGGATTCGAGTAATGAGCACTCAAGCAGTTTACTGCTCATTTATCACTACTTTTTAGGGCACAAATGTGGGCAATTACAGTTCTGTGCATGCCTAAAAAAGATGGACACCACCGGAATAGACACTAAGACACTAATAGACACTAAGCAAAGTCTAAGGTGTTTGCATCTGCCTCACTATAGTTAATGGTTTTGTCTGGGGTTTTGCCTGAATCCCATTTTGTGGGTACTTAAATGGAAACGTAATTGCTAAGGGTAGAACACAATGTGATCTCAGCCATATACTGAAAGCAATAAAAAAAGAACCGTATATACTCGAATATGAGCCGACCCGAGTATAAGCCGAGGCCCCTAATTTTACCCTTCAAAAGAAGGGAAATGTATTGACTCGAGTATAAGCAGGGTGTAAAATGCAGCAGACCCCCATCCTGTTATATAGCCCCCCATCCTGGTATACAGGCCCCCCTCCTTAGTAGTATACAGGCCCACCTCCTTAGTAGTATACAGGCCCCCCTCCTTAGTAGTATACAGGCCACCCTCCTTGTAGTATACAGGCCCTCCTCCTTAGTAGTATACAGGCCCCCTCTTTAGTAGTATACAGGCCCTCCTCCTTAGTAGCATACAGGCCCCCCTCCTTAGTAGTACACAGGCCCCCGTCCTTAGTAGTATACAGGCCCCGTACTTAGTAGTATACAGGCCCTCCTCCTTGGGAGTATACAGGCCCCCTCCTTAGGAGTATACAGGCCCCCCTCCTTAGGAGTATACAGGCCCCCCTCCTTAGGAGTATACAGCCCCCCTCCTTAAGAGTATACAGGCCCCCTCCTTAGGAGTATACAGGCCCCCTCCTTAGTAGTATACAGGCCCCTCCTTAGGTAGTATACAGGCCTCCTCCTTAGGTAGCATACAGGCCCCATCAGTGATCTACAGCCCCCCTCCTTAGTATCTGTCCCCCAGGCTGTGGAACACATTAAAATAACAAACTTTTTATACATCACCTCTCCGGGGATTCCTTGCTGGCAGCGCCGCTCCTCTGGTCTTCATGCTTCTTCCTGCTTGTGCCGGCTTCTATTCCTGTGGCCGACGCAGCAGCGATGACGTCATCTGCTGCGCCGGTCACATGATACCGGCAAAAGCAGGAAGAAGCATGAAGACCGGAGGAGCAGCGCTGCCAGCAAGGAGTCGCCTGAAAGGTGATGTATAAAACGTTTGTTATTTTAATGTGTGCCGCAGCCTGGGGGACAGATACTAAGGAGGGGGGCTGTAGATCACTGATGGGGGGCCAATGTACTGCAATATGTACCGCACCGCCCGCCGCTGATGGACGGGGGGATGCAATGCATATTCATTACATTAATGAGGCGGCCCCACGTGACCTCCCGCTGTCACTGCGGCTCCCTCCTGCCTCCTCCAGCACCCATTCACAGCCCCCCCAAGCAAATACCCAGTGACTCGAGTATAAGCCGAGGGGGGCACTTCACAGCACAAAAATTGTGCTGAAAAAGTCAACTTATACTCGAGTATATATGGTATGTACCCAAAAATGTTACAAATTAAACCCTTAATTTATCCTGCAAAAAAACAGCCCCACCCAGATTTGTTACCTGTCACTGTAAATATCAGAGGTTTGCACATTACTGACATAACATGGCTCTTAAAACATGATTCAAGACCTCGAAATAAAATCCAGTGAAATTTGCACTCCCAAATCCAAATGTCCTTCTTCTTCTGAGCCCCATTGAGCCTAAAGAGCCGTAAGCAACCATGTGTGTGCCATTATTGTAGCGGGGAGAGCGTACTTAACAATTCATGGGGTGTATTTCATCAAAATCACAAGCTGGGTAACACTGTATGGGCACTAAACTGGTATATTTGCAATTCTCCAGAAAAAAAACACATGGTATGGACGTTACAAAATAGAAAGTTGTAGATTAATTTATTGAGATTTGTACAGTGGCTGATGTTTGGAGCTTTCTGCTTTTCTGGCATCTCAGGGGCAGTGCAAATGCAATACGGTGTCCAAATTTGCATTCCAAAAATTAAATAGTGCACTTTCAAGTTTTGCCTATGCCCAAACATTAATTTTTGACTGCATATGAAGTGTCACCATGTATGACAGATAGTGGAAAACAAGTTATAGGGTCAACTTTCTTATATTACCTCATGTGTAAATTATAACTTTGGTGCTAAATCAGTAGGTTAGTGGAAAAAATGTAATTTTTTTTCACATCAAAATGTTAAAACATGGAAAAAATGGGGCTAAAGCAACAATTTAGAGGATAACTTTTTTTCTTATTTGATTTTGCTTTAGTTCCTGTGCAACACCTTTAAAGGGAACCTGACCCCTCCAAATGACCTCAAACTCTATTAATACATGTCCCTGCACCCTTAAAGATGATTAGCAGCTTTTCTTTTGTATAAAAAAAGCGTTTAGTAACATTGAGAAAAACGCTATTATTCACTTACAAGTCAGGGACTGCGTCACACTGAATAAGTCTCACAGGGCCTTCCCTGGAGACTCTAAGCCCTCCTGACTTGCTCATTATTTTGCCCCGATGGGGGCATAACTAATCCTAGTCCTCCTCGCCCTGCAGAAAGGGTGTAATAGCCAGTGTGACGCTATTTGCGTCACATCCGGTACTTGTGACGTCTGTACACCCTTTTGGTGTAAGCCAACAAGCCGCGCATGCGCAATGCGCATGGTGAGGTCGGCTTACACCAAAAGGGTGTACAGACGTCACAAGGACCGGATGTGACGCAAATAGTGTCACACCGGCTATTACACCCTTTCTGCAGGGCGAGGATGACTAGGATTAGTTATCACGCCCATCGGGGCGTGATAATGAGCGAGTCAGGAGGGTTGTCCTGCTGAAGGTGAAGAGGCGGCTGGAGAGGAGGTTAAATGTGTCTCTGCGTTTTCTGGCTATAGGGCGCACGGTGACTGACCTGCAGTATGCTGCTGCTGTCTCACGCCCACTGCTGAGCCGCCTAATCCCCGAGACGTGTGAGGCCATTGTGAGGTGTCTCTTGCCAACCTATATGCGAATACCCGAAACCCCAGCGTAATGGTTGCAAGTTGCTATTGGCTTCCAGGAGAGGTGGCAATTCCCAAACTGCGGGGGGGCATTGGATGGCAAGCATGTAAGTATCACACAACCACCCAACAGCGGGTCCTTTTATTATAGCTATAAACAGTTCTTCAGTGTGGTCCTCATGGCCCTCGTCAATGCCAACTATGAGTTCCTCTACGTGGATGTTGGGATGAACGGGCGGGTGTCTGATGGGGGGGTTTGGCCAACATTTCCTTTGATGAAGACCTTAGGAGGGGACGCCTCAACTTACCCACAAATGATGACACCACTGAGCATTTGAACTTTGTGTTTGTGAGGGATGAGGGCTTTCCACTTCAGGCCAACCTCCTACGGCCATATACCCAGAGGACTAACACCCCTGAGCAACACCTTTTTAATTACCGGCTACCCAGGGCCCGTCGTGTGGTTGAAAATGCGTTTGAGATCAAGCCCAATAGATTCCGCGTGTTTCATACTGCTTTAAATATGAAACAGGAATCTATCCAAATGCTAGTGATGGCCTGCTGTGTGCTTCATGCGTCTTAGGGATACTCAATCATACATGCCTGGAGCTTTTGTAGATTCGGTGGACCCTGCAACTGGGGAACTCATGCCGGGTGAGTGGTGTGCAGAAGACCCAGGACTACCATCACTCCAGCCGGTGCTCCAGGGCCGCTTTCAGCAGGATGCCAGGAGCAACAGGGACAGCGACAGCTCCTACTTTAATGGGCAGTTTCCCTGCCACCAAATGACTTGGTGTTTTCTTTTATTACTGTTTATTTGTTTCGGACTTTTCCGTACACATTGCATATGTACATTGGGCCTGTTGTGCCCATCCAGAGACCAAATGTGCAAAAGAATCCTGACCTACACAACCATTCACCTGTGTGTTGTTCAGGGTTTACTGAATTATTCTCCTTTTGAAATTTGTATATTGAATGCAGATTTGCTTAAAAGGACACCACTACATTACATTAATTATGTTAAAAATACTGTGTGTTTAATTGTCCCAGGAAAGAGTTGCATGTACCAGTATGGTGTACCAAAAATGTATGGTGACATAATGTTTGATTTATAGGGGTACATAAGCATTGGGGACATATGTACGGGACCCAGGGACAGGCCTTCGTGGTGACACTGTATGGTGCTTGTGTGTGTTGTCCTCCATATACAGTTGTGGCCAAATGTATTGACGCCTCTGTAATACTGTCAGATAATACTCCTGAAAATGATTGCAATCACAAATTCTTTGGTATTATTATCTTCATTTAATTTGTCTTCAATGATAAAACACAAAACAATAGTCCTAAAGCCAAATTGGATATAATTCCACACCAAGCATAAAAAAGGGGTGGAAAAAAGTATTGACACTGTTAGAAAAATCATGTGATGCTTCTCTAATTTGTGTAATTAACAGCACCTGTAACTTACCTTTGGCACCTAACAGGTGTTGGCAATAACTAAATCACACTTGCAGCCAGTTGACATGGATTGAAGTTGACTGAACCTCTGTCCTGTGTCCTTGTGTGTACCATATTGAGCACGGAGAAAAGAAAGAAGACCAAAGAACTGTCTGAGGACTTGAGAAACCAAATTGTGAGGAAGCATGAGCAATCTCAAGGCTACAAGTCCATCTCCAAAGACCTGAATGTTCCTGTGTCTACCGTGCGCAGTCTCATCAAGAAGTTTAAAGCCCATGGCACTGTGGCTAACCTCCCTAGATGTGGACAGAAAAGAAAAATTGACGAGAGATTTCAACGCAAGATTGTGCAGATGGTGGATAAAGAACCTCGACTAACATCCAAACAAGTTCAAGTTGCCCTGCAGTCCGAGGGTACAACAGTGTCAACCCGTACTATCTGTCGGCGTCTGAATGAAAAGGGACTGTATGGTAGGAGACCCAGGGAGACCCCACTTCTAACCCCGAGACATAAAAAAGTCAGGCTGGAGTTTGCCAAAACTTACCTGAGAAAGCCTAAAATGTTTTGGAAGAATGTTCTCTGGTCAGATGAGACAAAAGTTGAGCTTTTTGGGCAAAGGCAACAACATAGAATTTACAGGAGAAAAAAAGAGGCATTCAAAAAAAAGAACACGGTCCCTACAGTCAAACATGGCGGAGGTTCCCTGATGTTTAGGGGTAGCTTTGCTGCCTCTGGCACTGGACTGCTTGATTGTGTGCATAGCATTATGAAGTCTGAAGACTACCAACAAATTTTGCAGCATAATGTAGGGCCCAGTGTGAGAAAGCTGGGTCTCCCTCAGAGGTCATGGGTCTTCCAGCAGGACAATGGCCCAAAACACACTTCAAAAAGCACTAGAAAATGGTTTGAGAGAAAGCACTGGAGACTTCTAAGGTGGTCAGCAATGAGTCCAGACCTGAATTCCATAGAACACCTGTGGAGAGATCTAAAAATGGCAATTTGGAGAAAGCACCCTTCAAATATCTGGGACCTGGAGCAGTTTGCCTAAGAAGAGTGGTCTAAAATTCCAGCAGAGCATTGTAAGAAACTCATTGATGGTTACCGGAAGCAGTTATTTTGGCTAAAGGTTGTGCAATCAAGTATTAGGCTGAGGGTGCCAATACTTTTGTCTGGCCCATTTTTGGAGTTGTGTGTGAAATGATCAATGTTTTGCTTTTTGCTTCATTCTCTTTTGTGTTTTTTCATTGAAGACAAATTAAGTGAAGATAATAATACCAAAGAATTTGTGATTGCAATCATTTTCAGGAAGAAACTGAGTATTATCTGACAGAATTGAAGGGGTGTCAATACTTTTGGCCACAACTGTACATGTATTTCATTATACATATTCTGTACACACACATGGAGAAGGAAATGTTAGCTGACCAATACATATGTCGAACATAACTGCAAACACACAAATATCTGTGCTCACACATACTTGGTCAAGGCTCCAATATTATCCTGACCAACAAAGCAAGAGTAAATTTATTATCCAACGCAGTAGCACAACACCCATTATATAAGCTCCATACGGCTTCACAATACAATTACTCGACACGCGAGTGCCCTGGTTTGGAATGTTGGCGACGCCAACACCTATACCAATAATCCGCAACACATCACACGAGAGTTCAGTGAGCACCGAGCCAATACGCACATGCATGCTTACAGATAAAGATGTGGCGCTGCGAACAAGGACACAGCAATAGGTGTTTGGTTGCAACCAATCACACTTCTTCGGGGCGTCACACAACAAAATGTGTAACGCCTACATCCGAGACGCGGACATAACAACGTCCACATTGCTAATGTGGTTGCTCTGTGTGACGCGGCATCGTCCACCACCGACTTGATCCCCCGCGGGGCTTGGGCGAGGCACAGGCAACTTCCGGCCAGGCTCATCGCCTAAGCGTCGGCTGAGTTGTCGCCGCGTGTGAATAGGCAACGGCGACGTTGGTGGACTGCCAAAAACGTGCACACGCACGTGCGTCGCCGTTGATATCTCCGGCGAGGTGTCCAGGTGTGACGGTACCTTTAGGGTGCAGGGACAGGTATTAATAGAGTTGGGGGTCATTTGGAGGGGTCAGGTTCCCTTTAGAATTAAACATTGGTGCGGTTTTTAAATTGTATCACTTTTGGGGAGTTTCGACTATATAGGTCCCTCAAATTCCATGTAAATCTGAATAGGTTCCTAAAGAAACAGGTCTTGAAAAACTTACAAACTGTGAATAAACTTTTAACTCTTTCTAGCATCCTAACAAAACAAAATGACTGAAAAAATGAGACAGATATAAAGTAGACATGGGAAATGTTATTTATTATTTTGAAAAGCATGTCTAACTGGTTTAAGGACATAAAAAATTGAAAGATTAAAAATTGTTTTTTTTTTAAGATTTTGACTAAAATTCTGATATTTCCACAAATATACACAAAAAATATTGACCTAAATTTATAACTAACTTTTTGAGGATGGGTGTGATCGAGGCATGTTTAAATGATGAGTGGAAGACACCAGTTTGTTAGTGACAGATTGGAAAGATGCGTGGGTTAGGGTTGGGATGAAGACTCTGGTGAGGTTGGGGATGAGGGAAAACGGGAGCAGGTCAAGCAATCAGGTGGTGAGATGTGATCTTGACAGAAGAGTGGAGAGATGATTTTCCACCATGGGGAAGAAGCTGGTTTTGGATGAAATGGCTGTGTAGTTACAAGGTGGGGCTGTGGGCCAAAGCTTACTTTGATGTTATCAATCTTCTGCTTGAAGAAAGAGGCAAAGTCATTAGGTGAGATGCGAGGGGAGGGAGGAGGTGCTGTGGATCGGAGAAGAGAACTGAAAGTTTTAAATAGCTGTGTAGGGTTGTGAGGCAGGATATGAGAGATGAGAAGTAGATGTGTTTTGCAGCAGTGAGTGTGGACTTGAAGTCGGAGAGGAACTGCTTGTATGCATTGAAGTGCTCGGTGGACTGAAACATTTTCCATCTCTGCTCAGTAACCCTGGAAGCCTGCTTCAGTTCTTTAGTCAGGTTGGTGTGGTGGGGCTTCCTATTTATTGTGCGAGTTTTTCTATGTATCAGGGGGCTAGCCGAATGGAGAGCTGTAGTTATTATGGTGTTATAAAACGTGGCACCATTATCATCTGCATCGTGTAAGGAAGCTATGTCTGTGAGAGAGAAATAGAATTGACTCAGAGAGTGAATGTAAGTGAAGATGTCTGAGATTTCTATGAGGATGAGTGAGTTTGTGGAGGGGGGGTTGCATACTAGGAGAGGAGGGGGAAGAGAATGTAAAAAGGTTGTGGTTAGACAGGGGGAGAGGTGAGTTTGAGAGGTTACATAGGGAATAGAGGTAGATGAAGATGAGGTCCAGTGTGTGGCCATCTTTGTGAGTGGCTGTGGAGGACCATTCAGAGAGGCCGAAGAAGGAAGTTAGTGTTAGGAACTGCTGAGTTGTAAGCGTTAATGGAGATATTGAAGTTACCCATCATAATGGTGGAGATATCAGTGGAAAGGAAATGAAGTAACCAGGTGGTGA